>PITA01001460.1:0-193988 GCA_004023965.1 Spilogale gracilis
TTTTTGGTTCCATATAAATTTTAGGATTGTTTGTTCTAACGTTTTGAAGAATGTTGGTGGAATTTTGATCAGAATGGCATTGAAAGTGTAGATTGCTCTGGGCAGTATAGACATTTTGACAATGTTTATTCTTCCAATCCATGAGCATGGAATGCTCTTCCATCTTTTTGTGTCTTCTTCAATTTCTTTCATGAGTGTTTTGTAGTTCCTCGAGTATAGATTCTTGACTTCTTTGGTTAGGTTTATTCCTAAGTATCTTATAGTTTTTGGTGCTATAGTAAATGGAATCGATTCTCTGATTTCCCTTTCTATTTTTTCGTTGTTAGTGTATAAGAATGCAACTGATTTTGTGCATTGATTTTGTATCCTGCCACATTACCGAATTGTTGTATGAGATCTAGTAGTTTGTGGGTAGAGTCTTTTGGGTTTTCCACATATAGTATCATGTCATCTGCAAAGAGAGAGAGTTTGACTTCCCCTTTGCCAAGCTGGATACCTTTTATTTCTTTCTGTTATCTGATTGCTGTTGCTAGGACTTCTAACACTATGTTGAATAGTAGTGGTGAGAGTGGGCATCCTTGCCTTGTTCCTGATCTCAGAGGAAAGGCTGTCAGTTTTTCCCCATTGAGGATGATATTTGCTGTGGGTTTTTCGTAGATAGATTTTATGCGGTTCAGAAATGTTCCCTCTATCCCTGTACCTTGAAGAGTTTTGATCAGGAACGGATGTTGCATTTTGTCAAATGCCTTTTCTGCATCAATTGAGAGTACCATGTGGTTCTTCTCTCTTCTCTTATTGATTTGTTCTATCACGTTGATTGTTTTGCGAGTCTTGTCTTTTTGATTCTAGTCATTCTAATATGTGTGATGTAATATCTCCTTATGATTTTGGTTTGCATTTTCCTGATGGTTAGTGATGTTGGAGCATCTATTCATGTGTCTATTGGCCATCTGTATGTCTTCTTTGGAAAAATGTCTATTCAGGTCCTCTGCCCATTTTTTAACTAAATTGTTTCTTTTTTTGGTGTTGAGATGCATAAGTTCTTTATTTTTGGATGTTAACCCCTTACCAGATAGCATCAGTTGTGAATATCTTCACCCATTCGCTGGATTACCTTTTTGTTTTTTGTTTTTTGGGTTTTTTTGATGGTTTCTTTTGCTGTACAAAACCATTTTACTCTGATATAAACCTATTTGCCTACTTTTGCTTTTGTTTCTCTTGCCTGAGGAGATCAACCCCACCAAAAAATTTCTAAGATCAATGTCCGAAATTCACTGCCTAATTTTCCTTTAGGAGTATCATGGCTTCAGGTCTTACATTTATATAATTAATCATTATAAATTTATTTTTGTATATGTTTTAAGAAAGTGGTCCAGTTTAATTCTTTAGCATGTAGCTGTTTCTTTCTTAAAAAAGACTCTCTTATCTCCATTGTATATTTTTGCCTTCTTTGTCCTAGATTGAACATGTAAGTGTGGGTTTATTTTTGGGATCTCCATTCTGCTCCATTGATATAGATGCCTATTTTTGTGCCAGTTATCATAGTCTTTTGATTATTATAGCTTTGTAGTCTAGCTTGAAATCTGGGATTGTGATACCTTCAGCTTATTTCATTTTATTTATTTTTAAATTTTTGTCTAGTACAGTTAACAGTTCTATATTAGTTTTGGTGTACAATAGTGATAAAAAATTCTATGCATTGTGCTCACCATGATAAGTGGTGATCTTATCTTTAAGTCTTTAATCTTCATCACATATTTTATCCATCCTCCCACCTATGTCTCCACTGATAATTATCAGTTCTCTATAGTCATGAGTGTTTCTTGGTTTGTCACTCTATTTATCTTTTTAAAATTTTTTCCCTTTGTTTATTTTGTTTCTTAAATCCCACATATGAGTGAGATTATATGGTATTTGCCTATTTTATTAGCATTATATTCTATAGCTCCATCCATGTTGTTATAAATGGCAAGATTTCGTTCTTTTTTATGTCTGAATAATAATCCAGTGTGTGTGTGTGTGTGTGCGTGTGCGTGCGTGTGTGTGTGTGTGTGTATCACTTCTTTATCCATTTCTTAATTGATTCACACTTGGACTACTTCCACAATTCTGCTATTGTAAATATTGCTGCTGCAATCAGAGTGGTGCAGATTTCCCTTTGAACTAGTGCTTTGTATTTTTTGGATACATAGCCAGTAGTGCAGTTACTGGATCATAGTATTTTTAATATTTTGAGAAACCTCCATACTGTTTCCCACCATAGATGCATCAGTTTGCATTCTTACCGACAGTGCAAGAGTTTTCTTTTTCTCTGCATCCTAGCCTCAATTTGTTGCTTCTTGTTTTTTTATTTTAGTCATTCTGATAGGTGTGAGGTGATATCTCATTGTGGTTCTGATCTACACTTCCCTGATGATGAGTGATGATGACATCTTTTCATGTGCCTATCAGCTACCTGGGTGTCTTACTTGGGGAAATGTCTATGTCTTCTGCCCATTTTTAAGTTGGATTAATTGGGTATTGAGTTGTATCAGTTCTTAATATATTTTGGATACTAACACTATCAGATATGTCATTTGCAAATATCTTCTCCCATTCCATAGGTTGCCTTTTAGTTTTGTTGATTATTTCCTTTGCTGTGCAGAAGTCTTTTACTTTGATGCATTCCCAAGAGCTGATTTTTGCTTTTGTTTCCCTTGCCTCAGGAGTCCTATCTAGAAAAATGTTGCTGTGGCTGATATCAGAGAAACTACTACCTGAGCTCTCTTCATTCTCTTCAAGGCTTTTTTGGTTTCAGCTTTCACATTTAGGTCTTTGATCTATTTTGAGTTTATTTTTGTGTATGCTGAAAGAAAGTGGTCTAGGTTCACTTTTTTGCATGTAGCTCTCCAGTTTTCCCAACATCATTTGTTGAGGAGACCATATTTTCCCCATTGCATATTCTTTCCTCCTTTGTTGAAGATTAATTGACCATATAATTGTGGGTTTATTTCTACATATTCTGTTCTAGTCCATTGATTTATGTGTCTACTTTTATGCCAGTGCCATACTGTTTTGATTAGTATCACTTTATACTATAACTTGAAGTCCAGAATTATGATAATTGTAACTTAGTCTTTCTTTTTTCAAGATGGGTTTGGCTAATTAGGGTCTTTTGTGGTTCCATTTAAATTTTAGAATTGTTCTGTTCTGTGAAAAATACTGTTATTTGGATAGGTATTGCATTAAATCTGTAGATTGCTTTGGGTAGTATTAACATTTTAATAATATTTATTCTTCCAACCCATTAGCTTGGTATGTCTTTCCATTTCTTTGTGTCATCTTGAATTTATTTCATCAGTATTTTATAGTTTTTGAGTACAGATCTTTCACCTCTTTGGTTAAGTTTATTCCTAGATGTTATTGTTTTTGGTGCAGTTGTCAATGACATCGTTTTCTTAATTTCATGTTCTGATGCTTCATTATTGGTGTAAAGGAGTGCAATGGGTTTCTATACATTGATTTTTATCCTGTGACTTTATTGAGTTTATCAGGTCTAGTATTTTTTTTTTTTTGAGTCTTTAGGGTTTTCTAAATATAATATCATCTAATCGGCAAACAAATTGAGTTTTACTTCTTCCTTAACAATCTGGACACCCTTTATTTCTTCTTATGGTTAGAACTTCCAGTACTATGTGTGGTTAGGACTTCCAACCTCTGTTGAATAAAAGTGGTGAGAGTGGACATTCTTGTCTTTTTACTGACCTTATGGGGAAACCATACAATTTTTTCCCATTGAAGATGATGTTAGCTGTGGGTACTTCATATATGGCCTTTATTATGTTGAGGTATGTTCCTTCTAGATCTACCTGGTTGAGCATTTTTATCATGAATGGATGTTGTACATTGTCAAATGCTTTTACTGGACCTGTTTAAATGATCATATAATTCTTATCCTTTCTCTTATGATGTGACATATCACACTGATTGATTTGTGAATATCACAAAATTGATTTGTGAACCAAGCTTACATCTCAAGAATAAATCCCACTTGATTGTGGTGAATGATTTTTTTTAATGTATTGTTGGATTTGGTTTGCTAATATTTTGTTGAGGAATTTTGCATCTATATTCATGAGAAGTATTGACCTTTAGTTCTCTTTTGCGTGTGTGTCTTTATTTGGCTTTGGTATCAAGGTAAAATTAGCCTCATAGAATGAATTTGGGAGTTTTTTTTTCTACTCTTCTATTTTTTTGGAATAGTTTGAGAAGAATAAGTATTAATTCTTTATATGGTTGGTAGAGTTCACTTTTGAAGCCATTTGATACTGGACTTTGTTGGGTATTTTTTGATTGTTGATTCAATTTCATTGCTGATAACTGGCCTGTTCACATATTCTATTTCTTCCTGTTTAAGTTTGGTAGGTTTCTAGGAATTTATTAATTTATTTTAGGTGGCCCAGTTTGTTGATGTATAATTTTTTTCATAATATTCTCTGACCATTGTTTGTATTTCTGTGGTGTTGGCTGTTATTTATCTTCTCTTGTTTATGATTTTGTTTATTTGGAGTCCCCCTCTCCCCCTTCATTCATTTTTAATGAATGTGGTAGAGGTTTATCAATTTTGTTTATGTTTTCAAAGAACCAACTCCTGGTTTCATTGATTCATTCTATTGTGGTAGTATTGGGTGTTGTTTCTTTATAATTTATTTCTGTTCTAATCTTTATTATTTTTTTTTCCTTCTGACAGTTTTGGGTTTTGTTTGTTCTTCTTTTTTATAGCTCCTTTAGGTGTAAAGTTAAATTGTTTGAGATTCGGCATGCTTTTTGAGGTGAGCCTGTATTCCCTCTAAACTTCCCTCTTAGAACCACTTTTGCTGCACGTTAAATGTTTTGGACAGTTATGTTTTCATTTTCATTGGTTTCTAGGTAATTTTTAAATTTCTTCTTTGATTTCATGGTTGACCCATTCATTGTTTAGTAGTATAACATTTAACATCCATGCATTTGTATTCCTTCCAGATTTTTTTTGTGGTTGATTTCAAGTTTCATAGTGTTGTGTTCAAAAAGATACATGCTATGACTTTGATCTTTTTGAATTTGTTGAAACTTGGTGTGTGGCCTATAATGTCATTTGTTCTGGAGAATGTCCCATGTGCCTTGAAAGTGTATTATGCTGTTTGAAGATGGAATATTCTGAATATACCCATCTGGTCAGTATGTTATGCAAAGCCACTGTTCCCTTAGTGATTTACTTGGATAATCTGTCCTCCAGTGTAAGTGAGGTTGTTAAAGTCCCATAATCCCATAATATGATTCTCTTATTTTTGGTTACTTCCTTTATGTTTGCTTTTAACCACTTTATGTATTTGGGGGCTCCCATGATGGGTGCACAAGATAGTTGTTATATCTTCTTATTGGATTTCCCATTTTTATTATATAGTGTTCTTCTTTGTCTATTGTTACAGTCCTCAGTTTAAAGTCTACTTTGTCCAATATAAGTATTGCTTTCCTGGCTTTTTTTTAATATCCAATATTTGCATGATAAATGTTTCTTTGTACCCTCAATTTCAATCTGCAGATATCTTTAGGTCTGAAAGAAGTCTTCTGTAGACAACATACAGATAGATAGGTCTTATTTTTTAATCCACTCTGTTATCCTGTGTCTTTTGATTGACATTCAAAGTAATTATTGATATGTATTTATTGCCATTTTGGTTACTTATTTTGTATTTTTCTCTGATCCTTCTTCTCTTTCATGGTTTGCTGGTTTTCTCTACTGATATACTTGGATTCCTTTGTCTTCCTTGCATATCTATTACTGATATTTTATTTATGGTTATCATGCTTTTATAGAACATCTTCTGCATATAGCAGTCTATATTGTTAATATAGACTTAATTTCAAAACCATTCTTTACTCTTCACCTGCCCATGCATTTTATTTTTTCAATATTATTTATGTATGTATGTACGTATTTATTTATTTATTTATTTATTTATTTATTTATTTATTTATTTAACAGAGAGAGAGATAACAAGTGAGACACAGGCAGAGAGAGCGGAGGAAGCAGGCTCCTGCTGAGCAGAGAGCCCGAAATGGGCCTTGGTCCCAGGACCCTGAGATCATGATCTGAGCCGAAGGAAGAGGCTTAACTCACTGAGCCACCCAGGCACCCACCCCACAGGCATTTTAGAAATTTGGTGTCATAGCTTATATCCTTTATTTTGTTAATTCCTTGACTGATTTTTACAGAAATACTTACTTTCACTGCTTTTGTTTTTTACTTTTCATATTCTTACTTATACTTTTTCTTCTCTTCTCAAAGAGTCACCTTTATTATTTCTTATAGATGCTGGTTTAGGGTCATGAACTCCTAAAGCCACAGACTCCTTTTCCGTATGGATGACCTTGGTCAGTTTTGCTTCATACTCTGTCTTCATCCTTCCTACCTTCTTTGATGTAGCCTCTTCTCCACCTTTAGTTGTGGAGTATGTTCTGCCAGTCTTTGGATTGTTTTCTGAGTTATTTACACTGATGAGAGTGTTCTCTTGTATCAGTGTAATGAAGCTAGCTTATTGTCCTCTTATTCCACCATCTTTCCAGCTCCCCTAGTGACACTTCAGCTTTATTTTCTCAAGATTGCTTTCACTATTTAAGGTTTTTCATAGTTTTATATAAATTTTAGGATTATTTGTTCTAGTTCTATAAAAAATACTGTTATTTTGATAGAGATTTCATTGACTCTATAGATTTCTTTGGGTAGTATCTACATTTTATTGATCAAATCCATGGGCACAGTGTATCTTTCATTTATTTGTGGTATCTTCAATGTTTTTAGTCAATGTCTTATAGTTTTTAGAATACAGATCTTTCATCTTCTTGTTTCAACTTGTTTCTGTGTATTTTATTTTTTTGATGCAACTGTAAATGGGATCACTAACTATTTTTTCTTATACCTCATTATCTGTGTACACAAATGTAGGAAACTTTTATGTATTAATTTTGCATCCTGAAACTTTATTGAATTTATTAATTCTAATGAGTTTTTTTTGGTGCCTCTTTAGGATTTTCTATATATATATTATTATATCATCTGTAAATAGTGACAATTTTACTTCTTATAATTTTGGATGCCTTTTATTTTCTTGTCTGATTACTCTGGCTAGGACTTTCAGTACTCTGTTGAATAAGAGGGGTGACTGTAGATAACCTTTTCCTATTCCTGATCTTAGGAAAAAACTTTCAACTTTTCACCATTGAGTATGCTGAAGCTGTGGGTTTGCCTTCTATGGCCTTTATTATGCTTGGTATGATCCCTCTAAATTGACTTAAGAGTTTTTATCATGAGTGGATGTTGAATTTTGTCAAATGCTTTTTATTTATCTCTATCTCTTTTGAGAGAATTATATGACTTCAAACTTTTATTTTGTTAATGCAGTGTATCATGTTGATGGATTCACAGGTATTGAACCATCCTTGCCTCTGTGAAATAAATCGCATTTGATAATGGTCTATTGAATTATAGAATTTGACTGGCTAATATTTTGTTGAGGATTTTTGTATCCATTGTAGCCTATAATTTTCTGATTTTGTAGTGTCTTTGGTTATCATGCCAGGTAGTGCTGACCTTGTAAAATGAATTTAGAGGTATTCCTTTCCTAACTTTTTTTTTTAATAATTTATGAAGGATAGATATTAACTCTTTAAATATTTGGAAGAATTCACCTGTGAAGATGTTGGGTTCTTCTCTTTTATCTGCTGAAATATTTTGATTACAGGTTCATTTTTTTGACTGGTAATCAGTAATCAATATTTAGATTTTCTATATTTTTCCTGATTCAGCCTTGTAAGAATTTATATTTCTAAGACTTTACCCATTTATTCTTTTTTTTTTTAAGATTTTATTTATTTTACAGAGAGAAACACAACTAGAGAGGGAACACAAGCAGGGGGAGTGAGAGAGGGAGAAGCAGACTTCCCGCTGAGCAGGGAGCCCGATGTGGGGCTTGATTCCAGGTCTCCGGGATCATGATCTGAGCCGAAGGCAGTCGCTTAACCAACTGAGCCACCCAGGTGCCCATTTATTCTAAGTTGTCCAATTTGTTGACATATAATTATTTGTTAGATTCTTATTCTTTATACTTCTTTTATGCTAGTTATAACTTTTTTCATTTCTGATTTTATTTGAGTCTTCTCTATTTTAATGAGTCTGGGTAAGTGTTTATCAATTTTATTTTTTAAAGAGCCATATTTTGGTTTTATTGATTTTTTTCCTATTGTTTTTAAGTCTCTATTTCATTTACTTTCTCCCTGAACATTTATTATTTTCTTTCTTCTAACTTAAGACATTTTTTCTCTTTTTAATTTCTTTAGATGTGAAGTTAGAGATGTTTTCTTGTTTCTTAAGGTAAGCCTCTATTGCTATAAATTTCCCTCTTAGAAATGCTTTTGCTCTGTCCCAAAGACTTTGAACCACTGTGCTTACATTTTAATTTACCTTGAAGTATTTTTTATTACCCTTTGATTTCTTTGTCAACCTATTGTTTATTTAATAGCATGTAGTTTAGCCTCCACATCTTTGTGTTATTTCCATTTTTTTCTTATAAGTGATTTCTAGTTTTATATTATTATCAGAAAATGTGCTTCATATGGTTTTAATTTTCTTATATTTATTCAAGACTTGTTTTGTGGCCCAACTTATGATCTATTCTAGAGAATGTTTTATGTGTACCTGAAAAAAATGAGTACTCTGCTATTATTTGATGGGATATTATATATATAATGGGATATATATATATGAATGAATATATATATATATATATTCATTCCATGTGGTCCAAGGTGTTCTTCAAAGCCATTGTTTTCATGTTGATTTTCCTGTTTGGAAAAACTGATTCAAATAGGATGTTAAAGTCCCCTTATTGTCTTACTGTTTATTCCTCCCTTTAATATTTGCTTTCTATATTTATATGCTGCTATGTTAGGTGTATAGATGTTTACAATTGTTATATGCTTTTATTGGCTCATCCCTTTTACACTATAGAGTGCCCTTCTTTGTCTCCCACTACAGTCTTTGTTTTAATTTTTTTGTTTTGTCTGATGTAAGTATCATTACCACAGCTTCCCTGCCCCCTTCTATTTGCATGGGATATCTTGTTCCATCCCTTTACTTTGAGTCTTTATGTGTCTGTAAGTCTGAGGTGAATCTCTGGTAGGCAATATATAGGTAGGTCCTATTTGTTTATTTTAAGCTACTCAATCTTCACTTTATGTCTTTGGATTGGAACATTTAGTCCATTGGCATTAATTTTATTTTTATTTTATTTTTTTAATATGTTATTTATTTGAGAGAGAGAGAGGGAGATAGAGAACACAAGCAGGGGAGTGGGAGAGGGAGAAGCAGGCTTCCTGTTGAGCAAGAAACCCAATGTGGGACTCGATTCCAGGGCCCTGGGATCATGATTTAAGTGGAAGGCAGATGCATAACTATGGAGCCACCCAGGTGTCCTAGCCCATTGACATTTAATGTAATTATTTATATCTATGTACTTATCACTATTATATAAATAAATAAATAAATAAGTAAATAAATTGTGTGTGTGTGTGTGTGTGTGTGTGTGTGTAATTCTTCTCTGTTCTTTTCTCTTGCTGTCCTTTCTGTGGTTTGTTGACTTTCTTTAGTGTTATGCTTGGAGTCATTTCTCTTTCTTTGCTATGTATCTATTATAATATTTTGACTTGTGGTTACCATGAGGTTCATATATATTGTCCTGTGTATATACCAATCTATTTTAAATTGATAGTCAAGTTTGCTTTAGGGGCACCTGAGTGGCTCAGTTCTTAAGGGTCTGCTTTTGGCTTGGGTCATGTACCTGGAGTTCTGGGATCAAGCCCTGCATCAGGCTCCCTGCTCGGCAGAAGCCTACTTCTCCCTTTCTCACCCCACTGCTTGTGTTCCCTCTCTAACTGTGTTTCTCTCTGTCAAATAAATAAATAAAATCTTTTAAAAAATTTGGTTTAAACACATTCAATGAGCACTGCATTTTTATTCCTCTTCCCATGTTTTATGTATGTAGCATCATATTTTACATCATTTTATTTTGCATATTAATTAACTAATGATTGTAGATAATTAGATAGTTAGTTTTTCTACTGGTGTCTCTTAACTTTCCTCCTAGCTTTATAAATAAATGATCTACTATATTATGTTTACCTTACCAGTAAAAATATTTTCCCTCATTATTTAACTTCAAGTTATAAACTTTTCTGCTTATAGTAGTCTATTTAACACTTGTTATAAATCTGTTTTAGTGTGATTAACTCTTTTGAATTTTGTTTGGAGAAACCTTTTATCTTTTCTTCAATTCTGAATGCTAAACTTGACAGGTGGAATATTCTTGGTTAGATTTCTTTTATTCAACACTTTGAACATATCATGCCAATTTCTTAGGTCTTGCAGTTTCTTTTGAAAAATAAGCTCATGGTCTTATGAGATTTCCTTTGCATGTAACTGATTTTTTTTCTAGGTATTGTTAGGATTCTCTGTTTTTAATTTTGACATTTTAGTTATGTGTCTTGCTGTGCATCTTTGGGGTTCATTTTGTCTGAGGCTCTGTGCTTCCTGGACATCTGGATGTCTGTTTCCTTTGCAAGGTTTAGGAAGTTTTCTGCTCCTTAATCTACCTAGAATGTGGATGTTTGCACATTTAACTTTTGTCCTAGAGGTTCTTAACCTATCCTTATTTTTTAAACATTACTTTTTCTTTTTGAAGTTTAGGTTGGATGATTTCCACTGTCCTGTATTCCAGATCCCTAACTTATTTTCTGTATATTATAATCTGTTGATTCCTTCCACAGCATTTTTAAATTTCTTTATTGTATATAGAAAATAGTGGCTATGAATAAAGGTATTCTGTGGGGCTCAATATCCCCCTTGTCACCAAAACCATGCATTTCGTGGATGTGCCTTATTTAGGTTGTATGCATCCTCCTGTTATGGCTGGGTTGCAACTGCTGTCAGCATGGTGGTGGGGATGCTGGCTCCCAGGTCATTTGATTGCCATCACCAGCTGCAATGATTGTGGGTGCCCTGGTGGACAGGGCTGGGCCCACAGTAGTGGGCTGAGATATCCATTGGTAGCTGCTGCAAGCAAACTATGGGCTAGGTGTAGTTCTTTGGTCTGAGAGGCCCCACCACAGATGTTTCAAGCATGCTTTTAAGTGGGGCTTGACCATCCATCCCCAGGGTAGGAATTGCTATGGAAAGACATTAGTCTTGACTGGGGCTGCCAGCCAGATATAGTGGGGTAGTAGCTGCCTTGGAAGGGCACCTGTCAGAGTGGGTGGTTTGGGAGGGAAGGTCCTCAGGGGAATGTTGGAAGAGGATGAGTAGTATAAGCAAGGTAGATGGAGAATGTCATAAATAACTCCTGCTGCATCAGGCCAGCTAGGCTAATGGAGGTGGAAACATGATAACTGCATGCACTTACGTTCCAGGAGATGTTTACTGAGATCCCTGTCCTTCTGGCATATACCCTAAAATTAGTCAATAAATCTCCTTCAGGTATAAGCCAAGTACTTTTCAAAGTGCTACATTTGCTGGGCCTCAGAGTGACTTATATAGTGTGCTAAACTTTTAGGAGTAGAGTGTCCATTTCCTATAGTTCTCCAGCTTTCCTGGAGTTAAGCCCCACTGATTTTCAAAACCAGTTATATTATGGGGTCTTGTTTTTCCAATGAAAATCTTCAGAGCAAGGAGTGCTTTATATGGGTCTTGATTCCCTCACTCCTCAAGGAAGACCTCTATGCCTATGGTATTCTTTCCACTTGTGGGTTTTCTATCCAAAGGTTTGGTTTCTGACCACATCTCTAACACACCTCACCCTTCTTGATGCGGCTTTTTCTATATATCTTTAGCTATGAAACAGCTGTTCTGCTAGTCTCGGTATTTTTCAAGGTGAATTGCACTATATTTAATTGTAGGTTTGATATTTCCATTAAGAGAAAGTGAGTTCGGGGCGCCTGGGTGGCTCCGTTGTTTAAGTGACTGCCTTCGGTTCAGGTCATGATCCTGGAGACCCAGAATCGAGCCCCACATAGGGCTCTCTGCTTCTCCCTCTCTCATTCCCATTGCTTGTGTTCCCTCTCTGGCTGTATTTCTCTTTGTCAAATAAATAAATAAAGTCTTAAAAAAAAAAAAGAAAGTGAGTTCAAGATCCTTCCACTCTTCCATCTTCTTAACCACTCCTGCCCCAGAATAGATTAAAAAAAAAAAAATGCTACTTAAGAGACATACTTAAAAAAAATATATAGACTAATAGTACCTAAGAGAAAATTGGTAAAACTTCTTAAATATCAAAATAAAGCAAAATCTTTGTTAAACAGTGATAAGTTTTGCTATATCAAGTATAAATAGCAATTTTAAATTATAAGGAAACATTAAAAAATTCAAATATATAACACAAAATCACTAAAATTTACAAGAATAAATAAATACACAATCATATTTGGGGATTTTTCAGATAGTTCTCTTAGTAATAGAACAGTAGACTAAAAATTAAGAACTATATAGAAAAGTTTAGCCAAAATGAAGTCAACAAACATGACTTAATTATCATATAAACAACATTGCACCCAACGAACAAAGAATAAAGATCTTTTTAGATTGCTCAATGATAATTTACTGAAATTGAACATATGCTGATGCATAAAGCAAGTATTAACAATTTCAAATGAATAAAACCATAGAAGGCGTTTCAGATCTAGTGGAATTAAGATGGAAATCATACCAAAAATTTAAAAATCCTACAGGTAATTTAAATTCATATAGCATATTTCTCATAACTCATAACTTCTAGATTTCAAGAAAATTTTACAGTGTAAATGAGTAAATATGATATATCAAAAGTTGAGTGATGCAGCTCTTTTATGGTAACAGGAAATCTAGAGGCATAAATACATACATCATAAAAAGAAATATTTGATCATCAATGAACTAAGACCATTCTAAATAAAGTTATAACGATATGAGTCAATTATATCCCCAAATAGCAGAAGATAGAAAACGATAGAGAAATAAAAAGATAAGATTAAAATAAAAAATAAACCTTTGATAGAGATGATTAACCAAGGTCGAGTGAGATCTTGGTGAAGACCGATACAACTGACAAATACCTGAAACACCTGGCAAGATTGATAAGGGAACAGAGTAACTATAAGGTAAGATAAGGTAAGATATCCTAAATGTGAAATCATATTACTATATGTGTAATTTTAGAAATTAAAAATATTAGAGAGTTAGTTTTTATGAACAAATTACATCAATAATTTTGAAAACCTAAATATATGTTTTAGAAAAATAAATTTATCAAAGTTCATAAAAGATTAAACTTTAGAGTTATTGACATATATTTAATACTAATAACCTTCCATAATTCTAGGCCCACATTACTTCACTGGTAAATTCTACTAAATATTTAAGTAGGGAATAGTATCCACTCATGTTTAGTATAGAAATACAGCCAATCTCATTCATGAGCTTAGAAGCAAAAATCCTGGTGGTGCCTAGGTGGTTCAGTTAGTTAAGTGCCTGCCTTCAGCTCAGGTCATGATCCAGGGGTCCTGGGATCCAACTTGGGCTGCCTGCTCAGCAGGGAGTTTGCTTCTGCCACTCCCTCTACCTGCCCCCCGCCCCCATAGCTCATACTCAGTCTCTCATTCTGGCTCATCTGTCTCAAATAAATAAATGAAACCTTTAAAAAAAGGAATAAAAATCCTAAACAAATATCAATCAACAAAATCCAATGATACAAAGTGGTTTTTATATCAAGAACCAAATGGGGTGCATTTCAGTAATTCCAGAATGCCTTGCTATTGAAAATCTCTCAAGTTGTTCAATATTTTAACAGAGTAATAATAAAATCATACAAGTTTCCCAAAATATTCAGAAAAATATATCTATTCATAAGAAATTATTGAGAACTAAGAGTAGAAGAAAATTTAGCATAACATTATGTTTGAAAGAATCTTCAAGGTACATCACACATATCTGTAAATAAAAAAAAAGAGAAAACTTTATTCACATGTAATTCCATCTCCTTGAAAGTTATAAGTTTCTTTTGGTTGGGAGCTGTCTTATTTAATTAATTTTGTGTTTGTTTTTTTCACTGTACTGTGAACATAATACACAATAAGTTTATTTCCAAAGTCAAGGCTTTTACATCTCTTTGCTTGGAATTCTGTTGATCCATGTCTTTGTATGGTTAAGTCTTCATTATTCTGATTTAATCAAGGTCCTCTTTTCATAGAGGAATTCTTCACTTATCCTACATACAGTGATTCCCTAAGGTCTTTCTGACCGTGTATTTAGCTAAATTACCAGGGATAACAACAACCAACTGACGTGATCATGCATTCATGCCACACTATTTTTTGAGTGCTTCTAAGTGCCAAAGTTTCTTCTACTTACCAAGGATAGTACAGTGATAAAAACATAATCCATGATCTGCTTTATTTTGGGAGGAGAGAGTTAAAATAACAAATATTAAAACTTAAAAAAATGACAAATAATTGATAATAAATCATAGTAACATATGTAAAACAGATTGTTGTAATACTTTTTATCCTTGGGTTCCTCCTGTCAGTGGCAACACCTAAGATTAATAATATATATTATATAATTTAACAAAATACATTGTGATGATCACTTTTAGTTTAAAGTTACGTGCTTCTAATAAAATAGTAAATGTAGATTATAGTAGCAAAACAAGATTAGATTTTTATGATAATCATTATAACTAAATTAAAAATCAAGTCTGTTTTGATTAACATTTAGAAACAACATTTTTAGTACCACACATTGAGGATGTAGAAGAATATTTTTTCATAAACATATTAAGGGATTATTTAATAGAAGTTGTGTATTAAAAATGTGACTTTCCCTTTTTTTCTAAAATCCAGAATTTATCTTCCAAAATCACCTTTTTATAAAGCTGTTGTCATTCTGTAGTGGTGCATTACTAATTAGACAATTATTTCCATACTGGTAAAACATTACTTGGAGTACTTATTATGGCTCTTAGAACATTAAGGAGTTACACAGTTATAAATTGCTTACATTACATCAGGTATCATTTGCCACACAGTTCAAAACTGCTTGTCCTTTCTCAAATAAGTGTTGTGTAATTACAGTAAGTGACTTCAATTATAAATACATGACTTTTAAGAATGACATTTATTGACTTAATTGAAATAAATTTGGAATGAAATTCTTCAAACATAAAATTAATAAATATTGCCCTTTGTAAAGGACCTCAAGTACAAATCTGTAATCTTTACATCATGTATTAATTTGCATTTTTTTGTTTAAGAAATTATTTTGGAATATCCAATATATGTAAGGAAATATATACGTAAAACTCAATGGAAGTAGAAATATATTGCCATGGGTGTTAATCAATTTGTCAAGCTGGTGAGATCTGTTGCTTATTATCAGGATAGAAGTCTGAATACTTCTGCCCACAGCACTTTTATATCACAGTTGCCAAAGAAAACACAATACCATCAAGCCCTGGAGAGAACAATGTTTTACTCACATAGAGTAAAGACAATGCAAAATCAGCTACAGTAGTGGGCATTGGTCTCCCATTATAAACCAGTCTCTCTCAGTTGCTGATGCAAGGCAGTTAGCCTCCATGTATCCATGTTGTGCTACAACAGAAGGACCCTATCCCATTCTTACAGAGAGCAGATATAGTAGTAGTGTTGGCCAAGTGCCATGTGACACACATGCTTAAGCAAAACAAAAGAGTACACATTGAGTCTGAATAGGGAAAGATCTTCCCACACAAGGTGATAAATTCAGCACAAGCTGTGAGGTCTCTTTATCTCTGGTAAGGAAGTGTTCCAGGCCCAAGGCCCATTCTTAGGGGGCTGAGTAGGAGTCCAAAAACTGCATAGAGAAGACTGCCTTTCCTAACAGAATTTATCTTGAATTCATGTTCAATGTTACCTGCCTAGGGGATTCAGCAATTTTAGCCACCATGCTTTTACTAATGTGGGCAAAATTGAGAGTCACAACAATGCCTGTTGGTCAGATAAACATGGCATTCTATTTCATTTTTAACGTGCTTTAGAATACCATTGCCAAATAAGACTATACGAAGAAAAAATATGCAGGACAATGGGACTGAAAACTTTCATATAAGGCGGAATTGAAGGAATTGTGGAGGTCCAGCATTAGCTAAGCAAAATAAAATGAAGATGGAGGACAGATAAGAGAAATATAATGTGTGCTAAATTTCTTATGAGAACTTTACTGTGTCTTCTACTAACTTTCATGATAACTTGTTACATACTATTACACCGACAATTGATAACATTTTTAAGGAGAGGCAGAGACATGAGAGTTAAAACACACAGTGATCTTAGATGATATAATTGAAAAATTTATAAAGCTAAGAGACATATATTGAATTCATTTCTTGAAAATGGGATGTGAACTTTTTTTTCGGGTGCTAATGGAACTTTTTAAAACTTTAATAAGAGGGGCACCTGGGTGGCTCAGTTGGTTAGTCGACTGCCTTTGGCTCAGGTCATGATCCTGGAGACCCGGGGTTCGAGCCCCACATCGGTCTCCCGCTCGGCAGGAAGCCTGCTTCTCCTTCTCTCACTCCCCCTGCTTGTGTTCCCTCTCTCTTTCTCTCTGTCAAATAAATAAATAAAATCTTAAAAAAAAAAAAGAGAACTTCAGTTAGAATAGAAATTTTAATGAACAAATCTATAATTAACAGTAAACTGAAAAAAACAAAACCTCAGAAATACAAACATTAAAAAAATACAAAATTTAGGATTGATTTTACTTTTTGCCACAAAATAAATATATGCTTTATAAATAACAACACTTCACATCTAAACTTTTGGAAGTTAAGATACTCAAAGGGATATGTATAGCTAAAATATTACTAAAATATTACTAAACAGGAAATAAATTATCTAATCATCTAAAAGGGTATGAAAAATGATGAACAAAACAAACCAGAGGAAACATAGAAGAAGGGTGAAGTAAGTGCACCTAGGTCTGTGCCCACATGTAAATCCTTTTAACTCTTTCAGAAGTACAAAATCTCACTGCTATTTAAACTATTAAAACTGTTAAGAGGGGAAATTACAAATGAGTTTTACAAAGCAAGTATAATATTGTATCATTGTATCAAATTTCATAATCTGCAAAGGAAAAATAACATACACTAGCCTTGCTTTTGAAACAATGCAAAAGTGTTTTAAAATATTAGCAAATAAAAATCTAAAACACATTAGAAGAAAAAAGACATGGAATTGATTCTGATAAGATGTAAAGTTTACTTATAGAAATCTGGCTAGATTTAACAAAGCAGAAATTACACTAAAATGTTTCTGTAGATGCTTAAAAATGCAGTTGATTAAAAAATTAATATACATTTCTGATAAACTCTTTAATATATTTGTATACACACACAAAGCCAGAATTATGCATAAAAAGTGAAATACTAGATCATTGTCATTAAAGTCAATGATGCCCAATATTGCCACTATTGCTAATCACTTTCTGGTAGCACTTGATGATGTAGTTAGGTAAGAAAGACATAATTGTCATAATATTAAACCCTAATCATTAATGAAGATGATATGGTCTTATATCTGGAAACCATGAGAAAGCCAAATAAAAACCCATATGAATAACAGAAGAATTCCATAAGGGATCTACTTATAAGATTAGGATATAAAAGCAATAGCTGTCTTACATATACATTATAAACATTTAGAAAACACTGGTGAACTCTCTGCAATTGATTGTTATAGCAGAGATAAGGCAACCATCTGTCAATGATATAGTGGAAGGGTCTCCCTGGATGGGAGCTTGATTATTCTGGATGAATTCTACAGTCGAGTCTATGTTGTGATTCTATAATCTTTCGAAATCCAAACAAGGGGTTTTGACAGTAGTGACATAATACCTGTGACCAGGTTGGGGCAGGTCCTGTACCTATTCTGACAATTCTTATCAGTTGCCTTTTGTTAAATTCTGTCATTCTGCACTTTTAGGACCTTGGCTCACTGTTCTCACCTGATGAATGTACATATTTTAATTTCTGTCTCTTCTTGTTAGTAATTTGAATTTGGTTTGATCCTAAGGAATAGATCATCCAATCTAAATAAACACATAATGAATACATACATCGTGATTTTCTACATTCAGATTCACATACTTCTTATAAGATGAAGACTTTCCCCAGTTTGACTTACCTAATTGCTTCTAGACTTCAGTCCCAAATGTGAGATTTAGAGCTTTGTTCCTATTTATTTTATCCAAAATTATTTCCTCTAAACTAGAGGTTCTTCAGTGGGGATTCGTGGAACCCCAGGAAGTCTACAGGAAGGATTCAATGTTATTTTGCAAGCATCCCAATCATATACAAAAGCTTGCATTTATTATATGCATATACTCCTATTTTCCTGGAGAGTTAGTTCATAAATTTTATCTTAGTTTTATCTCTCCATTTCTATGCTTTGCTATGTCATGCAGATCCCACACCAATGCCTTCTAATACTAAAACTCAATTTGGATACTGACAATACTGTATTGTGTTTTATAATAACATATGTTGCTGGATGTCAATAATAGTTTTTAGTTGTAGGAAGGCTCTTTGTGCCAGAGATGTTTTCCCTTTTGGTACACTCTACAAGAAGCAGTATAACAATTACAAATAAGTGGTATAAAATGTTTATCACATTAAAGATATATTTTCTGCAAATAATAATCCCATGATCTGTTTTCTCCTTACTTTCCATGTGGTTGATCTTCACATATAGTGATGGATCAAATGTTAATGTAGGCCAAAATACTCATAGTAGTGATCAAACAAGACCTACTTCTTTATCATGAAAAAAAAGATGTTTTCTTTCTTTTTTTCTTAATTAAAGACTTTGTTTTTGGAGCAGCTTTAGGATTACAGCAAACAGGAGAGGAGGGTACAGCGATTTCCCATTTACCCCTTGCTGCCACATATGCATAGCATCCCACTATCAACATTCCTGCCAGAAAGGTACATTTGTTACACTCCATGAGCCTGCATTGGCACACTGCTATAACTCAATGTCCATAGTTTATATTAAGGTTCATTTTAAGGTAGATTCTAAAGGTGGAGACAGATTCATAAAGACATGCATTCCCTATTATAGTATCACACAGAGTAGTTTCACTGCCTAAAAATCCTCTGTGCTCCACCTATTCATTCTTCCTTCCCCTCCTAAGCTCTGGTAAATACTGATCTTTTTACTGTTTCTACAGTTTTGTCTTGTCCAGAACATCACACAGTTGAAATCGTACAGTACCTGCCCTTTTCAGACTGGCTTCTTTCATTTAGTCCTGTGCATTTAAGTTTGCTCCATATTATTTGTGGTTGAAGAGTTCATTTCTTTTTGAATATTTGAATATTTGAAAATTTTGGATATTACTATCTAAATGTACCAACCGTGATTTGTCTGTTCACTTACTGAAAGACATCTTGGTTCTTTTGAAGTTTTGTGAATTATGAAAAAAGTGTTACAAACATCTGTGTAGGTTTTTGTGTGACATTGTTTTCAATTTCTTGGGTAAATACTGTGGAATTTGATTGCTGGATCATATGACAATAGTATATTTAGATTTGTAAGAAATGACCAAACTCTCTTCAAACTGACTATATTATTTTGTGTTTCTACTAGCAATGAATGAGTCATCCCCCCTCCATCCTCACTAGTATTTGATGTGGTCAGTGTTCTGAATTCTGCCCATCCTAACAGGTATTTAAGCGTTTGTCATTAGAGTTTTATTTCCCTGATGGCATGATATAGAGCATATTTTCATATTATTATTTGCCAACTGTGTATCTTTTTTGGTGAGGTGTCTGTTAAGGTTTTTGGGCCATTACAATGGAGAAGGTGGTCATTTCAACATACAGTGCTGCAACAACTGAACATACAAAAATAAATCTGGACATAGACCTTGTACTCTTTACAAAAATTAACTCAAAATGTATCATAGACCTAAATGTAAAACATAAAACTATAAAACTCCCAGGAGATAACATAGAATAGAACCTGGATAACCTGATATAGGACAATGATTTTTTTGATAGAGCACTAAAAGCATAATTCATGAAAGAAATAATTGATAAGCTGGACTTTATTAAAATTAAAAAAAAATTGTCCTGCAAGAGACAATATCAAATGAATGAAGTCAAGTCACACATATACATAATTATCAAATCGACCCTTATAAGAATTGTACTGATTGATATCCTCACCAGCAATGGATGAAAATGCTTTTGCTCTACAACCTCACCAATACAATGAGGCATCAAATTTTGGATTTTTGCTAATCTAAAATTTAAAAATGGCATCTCAACAT
Organism: Spilogale gracilis; assembly: GCA_004023965.1. Taxonomy (NCBI): domain Eukaryota; kingdom Metazoa; phylum Chordata; class Mammalia; order Carnivora; family Mephitidae; genus Spilogale; species Spilogale gracilis. The sequence goes on from PITA01001460.1 coordinate 20,411, forward strand.
GGTTTTTAATTTTCACTTATATTACTGGAAGTAGTGTTTGAGCATATTTCTTAATGTATTTGTAACCAAATGGTATTATATTTTCTTAAACTAGACTTCATGTCCTTTGGTCATGATTTGTAAGAGCTATTTTTATATGAAAATGATTATTCTTCTGTGTATGTGATGAAAAGATAATATTTTTCCAGTTTTTCATTTGTGTGTTCATGATTTCATCCTTATTCATTTTTTTCTCTTATGTTTAACAGTACATTTGTATTGCATCTGCACTGTTTTCTTTATGGCCCCAAAACGAATGATTTACGATTTCCTCGATGTCTGTGAGATTCCCAAGTGTTATGTGAAAAGTAGAGGGTTACATGACCAAATCAATCTTCCATGCCAGGTGTTTGTTGCCATCTCAAATTCTCTGCTGCTTCAGAGAAATTGTATCCCGTGAGGATTATATTCCTTTAGAAATATGTTTCTGTGATTTTTTTCCTTGGTTTTACTTGACATCCAGAAAGTGAAGGCAAATTTTGAAATGCACATCTTTTCATACACAAAGTATCAAGACATTTTTGAGCACACACTCATATGTGATGCTAATCATCATATGAATCTAATATTTTTAAGATTTGTGTTAATATAAAATTTTAGAGCTTTTTTAATATCTCCCACTTAGTGTTGCATTACTATTATTTTGTGGCTAAAACTCATATGAAATCAGCATATTAGAAGTGTGACAACAAGCCAAAGACCTTTTAGTACAGTTAATCTTCATGTACTTTGTATTTGGGTGTAAGAATTTGTGTCCCCAGGGATAGTACATCTGATAATTTGAACACAATTGCCAGTGATCAATATGAATGGTGACAATCATATTTGGCAACATATAGGGCAAATAGCGTGTGCTTTCTTGAAGCCTCAGTCTATTACATGGTGCTTAGCATGCACAATCAGTGAAAAAAAAAATTTATGACTTGATGCATAAGTTACTCAATAAATGAATGGATCCTAGTGGGACAGTTAACTGAAGATAATCTTTTGACAAACAGTCCATTTAACAATATAAAAAGAAGGGAAAATAATGATTTCACTGAATAAAGAATGCTTATATATCATGGATTTTCATATGGCTATCTTAAGGCTAACTACTCTGGGATAACTGTAACTGAGGAGATGGGTTTTAACGGTTGAAATGCATTAACTTTAATTCCTGAGAGGCATTTGCTGCTACTGTATACCTACACAAGCCAAGTAAAAGTTGGAGTTTTGGCCGAATTATCTTCTTATTTGCTACTCATTTTCCTACTGTGATCTGAGCCTTAGGGAAAATATATCTTGCTAATCATTTTAGTCTCAATATTTAAATAACAGTGTAAGTGTGCCATGTATTAGAAAGATAAGGAAAGTTACCATCAGCACAGTCTTTGAATTTTGGTTCTGTAGGGTGCATCAACTACTAAGGAGAAACCTCTGTTGGCCACTCTTGAAAACAGGAAGCCAAAGAGGAAAAGTAGGAACTCAACTTCCTCTATTTCTTCTTTTTCTATCATATAACCATGGAAGCAAAAGTGATAGTAATGTTAAATACATTGTCTAATTTCATTCATCAGTTCAGATATGCTATATATTCTTTTTAAAAATTTTACCTATTTATTTATTTTAGAGAGAGACACAGAGAAAGCATGGGGATGGGGAGGAGCAGAGAGAGAAAAGAATCTCAAGCAGATCTCCACACTGTGTGTGGAGAAATACTCCGGGCTGAATACCAGGAACCTTAGATCAAGTCTTGAGCCAAAACCAAGAGTCAGATACTTAACTCAGTCTGCCACCCAGGCACCCTGATAGCTATATAATCTTGAATACAAAGTAATTTTGCTTAAGTAAAATGCTACCGAGTGAGTGTGTATTTTGTCTTCCGTGATTTAAGTTAAGGGAACCAGTGTGGGCTTCCACCAGTGGATGCTGTATCCATTAGTCCTTACAACACAGTCACTTAATTCTGATCAAGTGAAAAACTTATGTATTTTCTAAGCTGCAAGCATTACACAGTTCCAGATAAAGATGTTATGAGATTATGTAGTGATACACAGTGAAAAAATTACAAAGTGCATTTTTGGTAGCTGGAAAACTCTGCTTTCCAAATTAAAAAAAAAACAATATGGAAAAATTTCTATAATATAAGAAAGTAATTTTTTCAAATACTTTTAGAAGGAGGGAGGTAAGAAATAAGCTCTATTGCATTAGAATAGCATTTTTTCTGTAAATGTCTATAATGTTAAAATATTCATATTCACATTTATAACATAATTTTTAAGTCCAATTCAGGTTTTTGAAATTTCTTTTAAAATCCAATATTACTTTTTAAAGTATCTTAACTAAATAAGCATTCCCTGAATCTCTGAGATGTTATGGTATTTTACATTAGATGGAATAAAGCAGAATAGAATCTAATCCTGTTCTGTATCAAAGAGAACACTGTCTAGTTGATAAAGCAAATGAATATAAAGGCAAAAAAGTAATCATGGAAAAGATTATGATGGGCTTTATAGCAAACATATTACTAAGGTGCAAAGAACGCATGCATGTTTATCGAAGTTTTTTCATGATCCATTGACTTTACAAATGATACAGAATTTTATATTTTAGAAGATAAATATTAATATGTATAAGATAAATAGAAAAGTTGAAGCAGATTATCTGGATTATATTTAATCCTCAGTGGAAGTTTCAACCTGATACAATGAAAATTTTCAAATTTTGGTACCATTCTGTAATAATTATGACTAGACTGGCTCTGAGTCTTCCAGCAGAAATTAGGAATGAGATACTCCTTAATCAGTTAACTATGTGAAAATGGTTCATTCTTTTCTGGAAGAGAAGTACAACTTGGAGAATTGATTATATTTCCTTTTCCCTAAAGAAGGTTTACCAGCAGAATGGTCATTGTCCAAGACATGATTGAATCAGTCTTGAACAGTTTCATCTTGAATAGGGGGCAATTACTAAGGGCAATGACTCTCTGACTGGGGTTGGACCAAAGCGAAACAGAAAGGAAAAACTAAAGACCATTAGGCAAATTGAGGTGACTCACTACCATTTTAGAAGAGTGCCTTACAAGTTTACACCTAATTTAGAAGCCTTTCCTTCTTCACCTTTTGTTGGATAAAATGTAACAAGCTGCTGCGCAGAGGCCAGATTCTGCCCACAGAGGTTCTTCTTTTGATATGCACAAAATGAGTGTTGATCCTGGCTTTTAAACTGAACAAAATCCAAGTTTCTGCTTTCCCTTGATAAATCAAAAAATATGCTTAGATTCTCCATTTCCACAGTAGAATGATCAGTTGAATGTGAGCAGCAGCTCCCTTTCAAATAGGTCATTCACTGTTTCCAACTGTTTTTGAAGTCAACCCAAGGAAAAAGTGCTGTGAGTGCCATTTAACCACTGTATTTGTGTTATTGTCTGTCTTATGCTGATTCTATTTCATTTACTCGTGTCAACTTACCTTTAACATACTTCTGGTCCTAGACTAAATGGCAAAAATACAAAATAAAGTTGAAAAGTCAAAATGTTTATTATACATCACACATGGAGACAAGTGAAAGTTACCCAAGCAATTAGCTTGTGCAAATACTTTGTCAGTGAATTATTTTGATCTTCCTGTGTGGAAGAGCTTATTTCTAAGTACTTTTTTTTTTCTCCTTGTTTATACAACTTGTATCTACAGACAGCTATAGATACCATCTATATTCCCGAAAACTTGCCCATGCTTTGCTTACTTTCCAGACTAAATGTAAACATACTCTTTTATTCATATTTCTTCCCCATTCCCCAGATATTCTCTTTGTTTTGTTCCTTTCCATCCTTTGTTTAGATTCTTCTTCGTATGTTCTTTCATACCACATTTTCCTCGTAGGGCACTTGGCTCATACTTCATCAATATTAGAAGTATGTCTCACTCTCAAAAATAAATTTGGGGAACATTTGATGAAATTTATGTATGGATTTGCTGTTGAAATTCCTGGGTGTGATGAAGACACTGTAGTGATGTAAAGAAACGTTTTTATTCCCATAAATGTATAAAGAAATACTATGAGGGAAAATCAATTTGTAATTGTTCATAAATACTACCAAAGAAAGGATCTGTGAAGCATATACTTCAAATATATTAAATGTTAAATCTAGATGATAGGAGTATATGTTTTCTCTGTAACTGGGCATATTTAAAATCTTTCTTAATAAATTTTGAAGTGGACTCATGGTTAAGTATAGAGGTATACACATTTCAGAGAAAAAACATTATATTGATTACTGTATTCAACCCATTATCCTTACTACATTCTTTTCCCTCTCTTATTGTATACAGCTTACTGTCTAAATTGTTTGAGGTTAAGAATCTAGCATATTTTTAACTTAATTTATTTTATTTTATTTTATTTTATTGTATTTTATTGTATTTTATTGTATTTTATTATATTTTATTGTATTTTATTTTATTTAAGATCTTATTTATTTATTTGACAGAGAGAGAGATCACAAATAGGCAGAGAGGCAGACGGAGAGAAAGGAGGAAGCAGGCTCCCTGTCAAGCAGAGAGTCCGATGTGGGCCTCGATCCCAGGACTCTGAGATCACGACCTGAGTGAAAGGCAGATGCTTTAACCCTCTGAGCTATCCAGGTGCCCAAATCTAACATATTTTAAACTTTAGGAATAAATCTTGCATTCAGCATACTTATATCCTACCCTTTTTTTTAAAAAAAAAATTGTATTCTGTATGAATCACTAAATGATACTCAGGAAAAAACAGCTTAAATCAGATTTTTAAAAAATATATCTCTCAGGGACGCCTGGGTGGCTCAGTTGGTTAAGCAACTGCCTTCGGCTCAGGTCATGAGCCCGGAGACCTGGGATCGAGTCCCACATCGGGCTCCCTGCTCGGCAGGAAGCCTGCTTCTCCCTCTCTCACTCCCCCTGCTTGTGTTCCCTCTCTCACTGTGTTTCTCGCTGTCAAATAAATAAAATCTTTAAAATATATATATATATATATATATATATATATATATATATGAAATTTGAGTATAGGTGGTCTTGGACTGATATATTGTTCCAAAAACTTCATTTTTGGTATGTCTTAATTCTGGAGAGCTTCATCCTTAATGTTGCTTTATAGACCAAATGTTTAATTAAGGTCCAAATTTTCTGTCCTAATAGGAGATACCAGTGAGACAAGGGATCAATAAAAGGCCATACCATATATCCCATGTCTTTGTCTTAAGGAGTCTCCCCTGGGATATCAACCAACAACTTCCCCCATAAATCTGCTTGACTATATGTAGTGGGAGAAAGCTGGAGAGTCAGTCATTTAGCTGGACATGTTGTTACTTTGAATAAAATTTTATGTTCCTGGGACACCTGGGTGGTTCAGTCATTAAGCGTCTGCTTTTGGCTCAGGTCATGATCCCGGAGTCCTGATATCAAGACCTGTATTGGGCTCCCTGCTCAGTGGGAAGCGTGCTTCTCCCTCTTTCACTTCCTCTGCTTGTGTTTCCTCTCTCTCTGTGTTTCTTTCTGTCAAATAAATAAGTGAAACATTAAAAAAAAATTATGTTCCTAAGAAAGGAGAGTGGGGTAATCATCTTATATTCTCTATATAACTTAAAAAATTCTTATTTTCACAAAAAGTGTATTTAGGTGGGAATAATATTGAACTTTGTCTAACAAAAGCATAAATATATATTTATATACAAAGACAGTTAATAGTGAAACCCATGTTTTGAAAAAGTTAAAAAAATCTTGCTTTGTGGGGAAAGTTGATTTAGTTAAAAAATATATTCATCATCTTTCTTCCAAATAAGCTTCATAATGTAGGAAATAATGCTTTTTCCTTTCTCCTTCCTATTCTTTTACTGTTGTTGAAAAATAAATGAAAAATAAACTTTTATGCTGTGAAATGCATTAATTGCTTCTAATGATTACCAATTACTCACAAAAATGTATCTCTGCTTTTGTTTCAACTGCGTAATCAGAAATGGTTTCCTTTTTTAACTTGATCGTTTTTATTCTATTAATGGAAGAATCTTCAAGATATAAGACTGACACAGTTTTATACTCTTAGATCAGTGTACTTTGAACTGTGTAACTGATGCAAATTGTTCAACCCCTGCCCCCAACTTGTCATTTTCTCCCTCTCCCCTCTATCTCTCTGTCTCTGCCTTTTTGTCTCCTTCATCATCATTAAAGGATAAAGATTTTCTTGTATTCTATGACCAAATAACTTGAAACCCAGATATTCTGTATTGGACAAGACAGGAAATACATGAAGGTTAAAAGGAGAACTTCATTGTTGTTATTGGAATGATGATGACGTAGGTCCTCAACATGTTGATGGCCAGTGAATGAATAAATGAAAAACTACCCTAAGGTAGAGGGCACAGGGCTTTATCCCACTAAAAATTAATATGATTAGAATTTCCCTGATGGCTAATGATGATGAACATTTTTTCATGTTTCTGTAAGCTATTTGTATGTCTTCTTTGGAGAAGTATCTGTTCATGTCTTCTGCCCATTTTTTTGTATGTGATCATCTTTTTTTTAGGGTGTTGAGTTTGAGGAGTTCTTTATATATATCGTGGATATTAGCCCTTTTTCTGTAGTGTCATTTGTGAATCTCTTCTCCCATTCTGTGGGTTGCCTCTTTGTTTTGTTGACTGTTTCCTTTGCTATGCAGAAGCTTTTTATTTTGATGAAGTCCCAAAAGTTCCTTTTTGCTTTTGTTTCCTTTGCCTTTGGAGACATGTCTTGAAAGAAGTTGCTGGAGCCAATGTTGAAGGGGTTACTGCCTATGCTCTCCTCTAGGCTTTTGATAGATTCCTGCCTCATTTTGAGATCTTTCACCCATTTTGAGTTTATCTTTGTATATGGTGTAAGAGAATGGTTGAGTTTCACTCTTCTATAATTAGCTGTCCAATGTTCATAGCAGCAATGGCCACAATCACCAAACTGTGGAAAGAGCCAAGGTACCCTTCAACAGATGAATGGATAAAGAAGATATGGTCCATATATACAGTGGAATATTTTGCCTGCATCAGTAAGGATGAATGCCCAACTTTTGTATCAACATGGACGGGATTGGAGGACATTATGCTGAATGAAATAAGCCAAGCAGAGGAAGTCAATTATCAATGGTTTCACTTACTTGTGGAGCATAAGGAGTAACATGGAGGACATTAGGAGAAGGAAAGGAAAGTGAATTCAGATAAATCAGAGCAGGGGATGAAGAATGAGAGACTTTGGGCTCTGAGAAACAAACTGAAGGTTTTGGAAGGGAGGTTGGGAAGGCTGGGTGAGCCTGGTGGTGGGTATTAAGGAGGGCATGTATTTCATGGAGCACTGGGTGTGGTGCATGAATAATGAATTTTGGAACACCAAAAATATAAAATAAATAAGTATGGTCTTTCAAAAAGAAAAAAAATAATATGAGGCTTTAGGCCATGTTTTGTAATTGTCTTTGTAATTTAGCTCGCTGATGACAAAGATAAAATGCTGTTTGTTGGAAAATATCCTTTTCATCTCTTTCGTCTCTCCTCGTAGTGATTCCCAAATGGGCTACATGTTGGAATCATCTGCAGGAGTTTACAAAAAATCTAATATCTGAGCCTCATTTCTAGAGATCTAAAGTCCTGGATAATCCTGTATCTCTGCAGTAGAGAACAACTTTTAAGCTCAGTAGTTTTCTAAGTGTAGTGTTTTGTTAAAAAAAACTCTGATGTCGGGGCACCTGGGTATGGCTCAGTCCTTAAGTATCTGTCTTGGGTTCAGGTCATGATCTCAGGATCCTGGGACCAAGCCCTGTGTCAGGCTCCCTGCTCAAAAGGAAGTCTCCTTCTCCATCTCCCACTCCCCTTGCTTGTGTTCTTTCTCTTGCTGTGTCTCTCTTTCAAATGAATAAATAAATCTTAAAAACAAAAACTTCTGATCTCATGGTTCTTCTTTTAGAAATTTACCTTTTTTTTTTTAAAGATTTTTATTTATTTATTTGACAGAGAGAAACATAGGTAGAAGGGGAACACAAGCAGGATGAGTAAGAAAGGGAGAAGCAGATTTACTGCTAAGGAAGGAGTCCAATGTGGGGTTTGATCCCAGAACTCCCATATCATGACCTGAGCCAAAGGCAGATGCTTTTTTTAAAAAAATAATTAATTTATTTTCAGTGTTCCAAGATTTATTGTTTATGCCCCACACCCAGTGCTCATTCAATACGTGCCCTCAGTACCAACCACCAGGCTCACCCATCCCCCTACCCCGTCCCCAAAGGCAGACACTTAATGACTGAGCCACCCAGGCACCCCTAGAAATTTATCTTTCTTTAATTACTCCAGTTACTTGTGATACAGGTAGTTCAAGAAGTAAACTAAGAAACTATTATTTTAATTAGATACAGTTAATGAACTTTGATGTTTATTCTTTTGTTGTTCTTAGCTGGCTGATTTGCTTTATTTTATTTTTAATTTAAATTCAACTAATTAACATAAAATGTATTATTAGTTTCAGAGGTAGATGTCAGTGATTCATCATTCTTATATAATACCCAGTGCTCATTACATCACAAGCCCTCTTTAATGTGAATGCCTATCTACTTCAACTCCGTACTCTGAGTTACACGTTTGTTACACTAGTGGTTACTTCAGTTGATTTTGGGAGAATTTTCCTTCCTATAAGAATGAGAACTAATGCATCAGGTGTGGGAATTTTAGTTCTGGTTGTTTTTCACAATAGATAGAAATTAGAATTGGAAGCATGCTGCAATCTTTGAACCTGGTCCTTGATGTCCTATATCAGGAAGATTTCTTGTAAGCGTTACATCTTGACATTTATTTTTCCAGAATTTGTTAATGCCTTTGTTTTCCTTCTTAACATTAGCTTTAGCAAATAGTAGTTTTAAGTAACAAGTTTTGAGTTCATTTTGGAAAATTCTAATGTAAAGCATTAAACGTTATTCCAGATTAGTCTTTCTAGGAATAAGGTCAGTAAATATGATTACCTTTTATGGAGGGGGTAGAGTGGAGTAGGGTGTGGGGAAAAAAAAATCAAAATGTAGGAAAAAAAAAAGCTTAGCCCTGAGGCTTGAAATTTATAGAATTACAAAGTAAATTTATTTTTATTCTTAACCCAAATGTATCAACGAAGAAGACAGACTGAAAAAGAAGGAAAGGAGTAGAAACACAGCCTTATTTTATCATTTTTTTTAACTCAGATTGACAGTGTAAATTGTCCTGAAATCACTGGGTAATTAGGCAACCTTCTGCATGGCCCTGAAGCAGCAATCTTGATACTACATAATTAATAATGTTCTCTTCAAAGTATGAGTGATAATCCCTTGATTGAATGTTCCAGTTTCATTACATTACTAAATAAAATGAAACAATAATTAGAACAATATGCAAGGTAAGGGAGATCCATATCATTATGTGTTTGTATGTAAGGAAATAGAAGAATTAATCAAATGAAATGCAAAATTATTATGGATAATTGCCGGGATATGGAGATGATCAGTTGCTTGAAATCAGAATTTTGTAAAGGGACAATACATGTGCTTGTCTTTCCTTGATAATGCCATGAAATTTGGGGTTGTTACTGAATTCTAGGACCTGTAATTACAGAAAAATCTTTATTCTTTTTACAGACCTTTGAGAGGTGTCTTTTAAAAATTTGAACATTTCTTTTAAAATTGTATTCCCAATTCCTCTTGAGAAAACTGCTTTTTTTCTTCATTTCACTCTCATATACCTTCTTTATATTTCCCAGGCAATATTGTTTTAATGCAGACTAGTCCCATATTCTTTTCTCCCCAGCAGTACCTTAAAACTGCCTTTTATCTTTTTTTGTGAAGGAGAGAGTATGAGCAGAGGGAGAAACAGAGTGTAGACAGAGAGAATCTCAAGCAGGCTCCATACCCAACATGGAGCCCAATGTGGGGCTCTATCTCACAACCCTGAGATCAAGACCCAAGTTGAAATCAAGAGTTGGATGCTTAACTGACTGAGTCACCCAGGCACCCCATATCTGTCGTATATCTTATTATTGTGGTCTCTCCTCACACTTAGTACTATGAGCCACACATATTTTGTCATCAGTAAGTGCTTGATAAATGCACGAACACAATCAAATGACAAACATTATTAAAGATAAATCATGAAAATAAAACTATGGGTTCTAGTTCATAAAGATAATGACTGAAAATTAAACAAGTCATTTGCCTAATGTAAAAATGAAAAACTACATTTATTGATCCATTTGATAAGTAGTCAGTAATTATACAATATTATTAAGGCACTATCAGAAAATTCAATGCACAATAATTGAAGAACTAATACTTGTGACATCACAATAGAAATTCTTTTAGTAGTCATCACCTATCAAGCTCCAGTTTCATGTTCTTAGCTGTTGGTGGGACATCTTAGTCATTTATGAAAGAAATGTTTGTTAAGAATATATATTTAAGGGACGCCTGGGTGGCTCAGTTGGTTAAGCCACTGCCTTCGGCTCAGGTCATGATCCCGGAGACCCGGGATCGAGTCCCATATCCGGTTCCCTGCTCGGCCGGAAGCCTGCTTCTCCCTCTCTCACTCCCCCTGCTTGTGTTCCCTCTCTGGCTGTGTTTCTCTCTGTCAAATAAATAAAATCTTAAAAAAAAAAAAAAAGAATATATATTTAAGACTATACTGTATATTTTCAGAATTCAATTCACGTGTTTTGACAAGTGGCCATGCAAGTTTTACATTGCCCATCTGGAGGAAGGGGGAGATGGATTTATTTATACACGGAATTGTTTTAATTTCTTAAACGTTTGATAGAGTATACCAGTGAACTCAGGGGCTTTGAATTTCTCTTTCAGCAGGTTATTTATTATTTATCCATTTCCTAAACACACTGTACTCTTCTTTAGGGACACAACCAACTGAAACTTAAATCTATGGCAAGTGAAAATTAAGGGGTCCTGATTATTGTCTTTTAAAGAATTCCACCTGTCATGACACACATTTTATTGCCCAAAGTATATAGTCCCACACAACTTTAGGGAGTAGTGAAAGTATAATCCTATTATATGCTTGCTATGTGCCTGAAAGAAGGAAAACTACAAATATTGGTTAGTAGGAATAATAGACACCACACCATCATTGACTTGAATGATCATGAAAAATTTCACATGGCACTTGAATATTTTAAAAATAGCTAGTATTTGGGCAAAAACAAACAGGGATGCTAGCGAGAATGATGGGGAACCCAGAAAGTTATGGAACAAGAGGAGTTCAGATAACTCAAGGGGAATTCCAACCACCACTATGTAATGTCATCATCCCATAATGTAGCATCCCATAATATAGAGCCTGCATGATTATATACCTCCTTGTTTTTAATCTAATATTTTCAGGTTTGAAAATGGAATTATTTGATAAGCACTATTAACCTTTATAGTCATTGCTTCTGCGTTATTTTAATAGCTTCTTAAATGGATCTAATATTACCATTTTTGAAAATAATCACTAATAATATTTTTCTAAAGTGTTTTTTGGTAATTTCAATGCTGAAAAACAGTAATTATTCTCAGTTCTCTTTTGGGTAGGTTTCTTAGTCTGTGCCAAAAAGCCTTAGTATGTTGATTATTTAAACTATTTAAATTTATTTTGTGCATCATTTTCTATAGACAAGGAGTTGGTTTCCTTATTTTAGCAACAAAACATGTTCTTTAATAGCTCTTTTGTAATGTTCTCCACCTGGGATACCTATTTGTCCTTTATATTAGCCCATGAGGTGATCTCATTCATATTCTATCTGTAAAATAATGTCCATATTGCCTCAGTATATTTCCTTTCAACTGTATAAATAATAATAAAGGAAAAGAACTTTAATGAATTCCTTAATGTATATTAGACAGTCACAAATGTTATCATTGATATATTTATATTTTCATTTGAGAAAAGGGAAATCTGAAGTTTGGAATTTGGACAAATACCTAAAAATTATAGAGGTCATATAGCATATAGCTGTCATTTAATCCCAGGCCCATGGTAATGCCTAAACTTGATTAAACATTGTAACAGCTCCTAAATTCTTTTAAAGTATATGGTCTATTTCTGAGTTTTCTATACTGTTCCATTGATCTATTATGCCAGGTTTTTTGGGCAGTACCATACTGTCTTGATCATTATAGCTTTGTAATATAACTTGAGGTCCTGACTTGTGATACCACCAGCTTTTCTTTTCTTTTTCAAGATTGTTTTGTTATTTTGGGTATTTTGTGGCTTCATATAAATTTTCGAATTGTTCTAGCTCTAGGTTTTTGATTTTGAGCTTATAGTAGTAAAGAAGTCAACCACCATCACCTGAATTTTGACAGACTGAAAGGAAAACAAAAGATTGGGAAAGCTTTATAGTGGAAAAACCAGTAGACTTTGGCAAGCCCTGATTGGAGGCTGTTGACATGGAGAAACCGTAGGAGGACAACTAGATGTGGAGCATATTGTGGACTTTTTAGAGGTGAATATTTGTCTCTTTATGATTGATCCTAAGTTAAAAGCAAGGACAAAAATTAGGAAACCTTTCATTTATTAATCAAATCTTGACCATTTGGAGCTGATTTTTAAGTTATTGTTTAGCGTACTGGTTTGTCTCTAGAAATGGAAATCTGCTTTTCTGGTTGCTTATTATAAATAAGTGGTTGGTTACCTGGGCAGATTGCTGCAAGTTGTGGGTCAGAGTTCTATTTTTGTATTTTGTCAATCTATTGTCTATTTACATATTCAGTTTCTCAGCACTATGTTTAGCAGTTGAGAACTATCTGAAAACACTTAATAATTTTAATTTGGCTATGCTCTAAGGAAGATCAAATGAATCACTGATGACTTGTAGATTTTTGCATGCATAGGTAAAATAGTTCTGTTGTATCCCAGTTTTTAATGCTCTGGCCACAGAATCCATCATGTATGGTTTCTTTCTTTCTTTCTTTCTTTCTTTCTTTCTTTCTTTCTTTCTTTCTTTCTTTCTCTTTTTCTTTCTCTCTCTCTCTTTCTTTCTTCTTTTTTAAAGATTTTATTTATTTATTTGACAAAGAGAGATTACAAATAGGCAGAGAGGCAGGCAAAGAAAGAGGGGGAAGCAAGCTCCCTGCTGAGCAGAGAGCCTTATGTGGGGCTGGATCCCGGGACCCTGAGATCATGACCTGAGCCGAAGGCAGAGGCTTAACCCTCTGAGCCACCCAGGCACCCAATCATGTATGGTTTCTTTACTGGATCATTTCCTACCTCTTTGATAAAAAAAGAAAAGGGATGGAGACAATCTCTGCTTTGAGGAAAACAATTATTATGGTCTCCCAAGTCAACTTTAAAGTTGAACTACCTGAATTCCAATCTTGATCCTGAATTTTACATCCCATATTATTTGAAACTGTTTACTGAATATCTTTAAACCTACATTTCTTTATCAGTAAATTAGAGTTTATGGTATTAGTTATCTTATGACTGTTGTAACAAATAGGAATAGATTATGAATTTTAAATGTCCCAAGTATGCATTTGTTTATTGAATTTCCTCAATGCAATTCAAAATGAAAATATTTCTAAACCATAAATTAATTGGAAAAACATCTGACACAAGTTTTATTTTTACTATGATAATTAAATATATGCCACTATAAAAATCTTAAGTATCAAATAATTTCTTCATTCTTTATTGGGAGGGGGTTATTCAGTCACTGCTGGTGCCCTAAGCACACACTTACTGTTCGTTAATGCAATCCAGTGCTGTGGGTATTAAAATAAACCTCACATTTAAAATCCTTAGCAATAAAGAACTCTTAATAGTATTATGATATTTTAATTTTTACATTTTTGAGATTTCATTTAATCTTATATTGATGAGTAAAGAATACATACATAAACAAATATGATGGGTAGATATAGATCTATTGTGTTTAAATGGAAATCTACTTTCTAAAGTTTTTCAGAAAAATTCTCATGTTAACACATAAAATAAAGTTTATGTTAAAATTATAAAATGGGTAAAAAAAGTGCTGCTTTTAAATCAAAAGATCTTTTAGATGCACCAAAAAATGGAAAAGAACTCATGACATTCTTAAGGGTCAACGTTGCCTTGAACCATTTTTTAAAAATGTAAATTTTTTTTCTTTTAACTTGAGGACTTGAAAACCTCAGTTAAAGATGTGAGGGTTATTTTATAAATGTAGAATAATAAACCCTAATGATGTTGTGCAGTGTAACTAAAACACACATTACCCTGCATAAGAAGGAACTCACAGAAGAATAAATGGGAAAGTTATAATTTTAGAATGGTCAAATTCATGTATCTTTAATTTATTTCATCCAACTTTTGTAGCAACATAGACTGGATTGGAAGAGATTAGGCTGAGTGAAATAAGCCAAGGAGAAAAAAATCAAGTATCAGATGGTTTCACTTACTTGTGATGCGTAAGGGGTAATGTAGAAGACAGTAGGAGAAGGAAAGTAAATGGGAAGTAGGGCAATTCAGCGAGAGAAATGAAACATGAGAGACTTAGGACACAGAAACAAACTGAGGGACTTGGAGGGAGGGGGTGGGGGGATGGGAGAGCCTGGTGGTGGGTACTGAGGGCACTTATTGCATGGAGCACTGGGTGTGGGGCATGGGTAATGAATCTTGGAATACTGAAAAAATAAAATAAATTTAAAGTAAAAAAAGTAATTTATTTCAAAAAAATTTATTTGCTATAATATTTTCTCAAACAGGTGAAAGTTCTAATTTAAACTTTCATGACAAAAGTATAGTGTATTTTTTAAATTATGTTTTCCTCTGTATTTTAGCAAAGCTTTTTTAACACTCATTTAAATAAATGCATTCTCTTTTATTTTGTTGTTGTGTATTTTCCTTAATTCTTATGCTGATTCTTCAATTATTCATCCACTACAAATACTCAATACTACTGGTATCTACCATATGATAGTTACTGGGCTGAGCACTTGAAAGATACAATGTTAAATATGATGGGCATGGTGCCTATTCTCCAGGATAATAGTTTAAATAGGAAATTAGAATATAATGTGTTTGGGACTGTAATGAAGAAAATCCCATGTGTCATGAACCACATAAGAGAAAACCCTAATACAAACTTGAATATATGTGAGTGGAGATCAGGGGATGCAAAGGGGTCTGGGGTAGAATGCTTCCTGGAGTTAACACTTTCAGTGAAATTTAAAGATTGAACTATACAACCTGGAGGGAATAGTGTTCCAGATTCAGAAGGAAAAAAAAAATGTGGAAAGGCCCAAAGGTAAATGAGAGCAAAGAGGTAAATGGTGAGAAGAATGAAATTTAGAAGTTTATTAAGAATCAATTTGCATAGGGCCCTTTATGACATTTAATTGGCTTTGGATTTTATCCTGTGGTCAAGGGTTAGCTTTTAAGATATTTCATTAAAGTCTTTCAATTAAATGTTTAATTGATTTTGTAAAAAAAATTATAATACCTGTAAGCTATTTCAAGATTTGAGGGTAGTTATAGGGATTAGGTAGAGTTTATTTTTCTTTTTTTGTTTTTGTTATATTTTAGCCATTTAAAATATTGTTTAAAAATATATGACTTTGCATTAGCTTATAAAATATTGAGTGGATTAGTAGATAACAAAACTTTAAGAGAGCTTTTGTTCCACTTTCTTGTTTTGAAAGCTTAGATTAGGTGTTTAGGGACTAGAAGGGGTGAAGTTGCTGTGAGTGTTCAAAAATTACTGGGACATTTCAGGTCAAATCATTGACATGTACTTCCAAACACTGTGTGCTAAATATTGATACAAACTCTGATGGCATATATCCAAGAATAACAGGTGAACTTAGTTCAATATTTGATGTCTGCTAGATCATTGATCTATTTAGAAGACAAAGCTCGCCTTCAGCAGTGATAGAATAGTCTCTTACTTATTTAGTTTGATTTGGGGGTTAGAGAATGAGCAAGCCTTAAAATATCTTTTGTGGAAATTCTATGAAATCTCAAGTACTTAGTACTGGTGTTATTGTTTTTTGTTTATTTAGGTGAAATGGAACTATCTTACCCATGTGGAATAATGCATGACACCAAGATTGCCATTACCATAGTATTCCTCTACTTACAACATGTGATGGATGCTGTCAATTGAAAGAAAAATACCAAAGTAATAAGGAAATCCTAAAAGTTCATAAAGGGGATAGGAGATCAAATTTAGAATATAGTATAGTGTAATTATATTTATCTCAAGGGTATTTTTATATTATATGTGTTTTAAGTGTCAAAGTAAATTTAAATGTTATATTTATTTTAAATTATGCGCCAGGTAATAAAACCTGCAACTAAGAATCAAGATTCATTAAAAATGGAAAAACTACTTTTCAAGCTCTCTCAGGAGAAGATCTTCAGAATGTTATACTTGAAAGTCAAAATCTCTGGAAAAATTAAGATAATGCAATATTTTTAAGGGTTATTTGGGAGAAATGGAGAAATTTATCCCTGAGGATTATGTCCTTTGATACAATCTCTACCAAAAAAAAAAATATTTGGAAAGAAAGAGATTGCTTTATTTTTTCTTCAACCTAGCTCCCATTTTGTTTTGTAAAGATCTGAATCACAGCATAAATTTGAATGGAATTGTTAGGATATTCATTACTGAATCTGAATATTCTGAATATGTTCTATAATTATTCAGTAACTTCATATGAAGAAAGGCCTATTTCATCCAGTTCTGAAGATTTGCAGTTTTTTAAATTTATTTTTTTTATTTTTTTGAGAACAGTGTGTGTGTGCGTGTGTGTGTGTGTGTGTGTATCTCAAACATTCTACAGACATACCAGCAATTAGCTTGAGAAGAAATATGATGACCTTGAAAATACAGCTTTTGAAAAACCTGATTAACACTGCTTTCCTCTTTCCTCTAAATTAACAAAACATTGTGGCAAAATCAAATTATTTAAAAAAATTGTTATAATTAAAATTGAATAAATTGAAATGCCTGTTTCTGTTAGACACTAGTTTAACAACAAAATGCATTTTCATGCTATTAAGGGTAGAGAGAAATTGAAATCGTCTACAAATTATTAAATATCTATTAAGTACATGTGTAGCTGGAGAGGGTTTGAGATATAACTAGTATATCATACTGTAGACTATTTCTTTTGAGTAGCTAGCCTGATAAGCCAAGAACGAGCAGTGGATTCCCTTGTATTGCTTAGCGAGATAAGGAAATTGTATTTGATTTACAGGGAGAGTTTAAAGGGCAATTTTCAAAATGGAACTGTGAGAGTGAAGACATTTTGTTTGTAGAAATCTTATTGGTGGAGGGTGCTGAAAAGAGAACGGGCAAACAAAACAGACATCAACCTACTGTAATTTTTTTCTTTATTCTGTGAAAGTACTTATTTACTTATCAATCCCAATCTAATATTTCTTTTGGGGACAATCTGGGTTAATCCCATTAGCTTTCTCAATGTGATTTCTATTACCTACTTGTACTCTTTTTCATTCATCCACATGTTCATTCATTTCATCATTTTTCTACTGCCAATCATACACGTGAGGCTTACTGTGGAGTTAACAGAAACATTTACAGGAAGCCATTTTTCTTAGGACAAATCTCAATTTCATAATGCTGTAAAATAACCCTGTAGGCTGTAGAATTATTTTTTGCAGAATTCTAAGCTTGACTCCCCTTTCTGGTATTTCTACAAAAAAAAAAAAAAAAAAAAGGATTCTTTGGATTTTGGACCCATGTATATAGTTTAAGGGTTGGTTGGCATTTGGCTATATTTAGAAAATAACCTTAATTAAGAAGCAATTTCCCCCTTTATAAAAATGTTTCCTTCAATTTGTTCACAAGACTTCTGGTTAATCCTGATGATTGTAATGAAAACAAATTAGTGAACTATTATTTAGTAGTACTTACTTATATTATTTTTGTGACCTTATATTCTTAATGAAAACACTTTAAAATTAGAATGTTGACCAGGTCAGAGATTCAGTCACTTTTTATACCAGAAATTGCATTTAACATTTCTCTTTGTGGCCAAATCAAAATGATGTTTTGTCTTCATCCACACTAATACTCTTTCGAAACTGGTGACCTCATTCTACTTGAACATTCTTATCAGTTTTCATACCCCAGCATATATTTTTGAGCTACTTCTAAATTATTTTCATAGTCTTCTCTTTTATATCTGTGACAGAAAATTCAGTTGTGTTTCAATGTTCTGTTATGAGCCCTATTCTAATATTTTCCTTTTTAATCCTCTGTGGTTCTCATGTACTCCAGCTGCTTTTATGTACATATGATGTGCCTATGATGATAACTCACAAATTTTCATGCTTAATATGTCTCCAGAACTTATATGTATAATTTGTCATTCAACATCTCCACTAAAAATACTTTACAACCTCAAACCAAACCTATCTAAAATCAAATCCATCTTCTCCTTATTCTTCATTCCATCCTCCTCCATTATTCCTTATTTTGTCCTCTCAAATTCTCAGGTCTTCCTTGATTCCTTTTTTTATTGAAGTACAATTAGCATACATGTATATTAGTTTCAGTTGTAAAACATATTCAATAATACTCTACATTACTCAATATTTACCACAATAAATGTGGTAGACACTATCTGTCACCATACAATGTTACTACTATATTATGGATTATATTCTCTATGATCTACTAGTAATCTGTGACATTGATTTTATATATGGAAGTTAGTACATCTTAATCCCCTTTAATTCACCCATGCCTCCACCCACCTCCCCTCTGGCAACTATTCGTTAATTCTCTATATTTAAGAGTCTGTTTTTGTTTCTTTCTTTGCTTGTTCATTTGTTTTGCTTTTTTTTAGGTTATGAATTTAAATGAAATCATATCAAATTTATCTTTTCCTGACTTATTTCACTTAGCATAAGACTCTTTAGGTCCATTGGTATTGTTGTAAATGGCAAGATCTCACTCTTTGGAGCTGAGTAATACTTTATTGTGTGATGTGTTTATGTGTGTGTATGTGCATGCATAAGACACAAATACACACACATATATATATATATATATATATATTCCAACTTTTCTTTATTGATTCATGTATCAATGGACACAGTTTCCTTCCATATCTTGGCTATTGTTAATAATACTGCAGTAAACATAGGGGTGCATATATCTTTTTGCATTGTTTTTGCTTTCTTTGATTAAATACCCAAGAGGTATGTTATTTCCATTTTTAATTTCTTGAGGAAATTCTATATAGTTTTATGCACTATTGTACCAGTTTGTATTCCCATCAATAGGGTAAAAGAGTTCTCTTTTCTCTATATCCTTGCTAATATTTGTTATTTCTTATCTTTTTGACACTAGCCATTCTGACTGATGTGGGGTGATATTCCATTGTGGTTCGATTTGCTTTCCCCTAATGATTAGTAATGTTGAGTCTCTTTTCATTTGTCTATTGGCCATCTGTATGTCTTTGGAAAATGTTCAGGTCGTCTGCCCCCTTTTGAGTTGTACTCCTTAATTCTTTTTTTTTTTTTTAAAGATTCTATTTATTTATTTGACACAGAGAGAGATCACAAGCAGGCAGAGAGGCAGGCAGAGAGAGAGGGGAGGAAGCAGGCTCCCCACACAATGCGGGCCTCAATCCCAGGTTTTGAAATCATGACCTGAGCCGAAGGCAGAGGCTTTAGCCCACTGAACCACCCAGGCGACTGGACTCCTAAATTCTTTAGTGTTGAGCTGTGTAAGTTCTTTCTATACTCTGGATTTTAGCTCCTTATCATATACATCTTTACAAACATCTTCTCCCATTCACTGAGTTGTCCTTTTGTTTCGTTCACGATTTTCTTTGGTGTGCAAAAGCTTTTTATTTTGGTGTAGTGACAATTGTTTATTTTTGCTTTTGTTTCTCTTTCTTCAGGAGACCTAACCATAAATATGTTGCTAAGGGTGATGTTCAAGAGATTACATCCTATGTTTTCTTTTAGGAAATTTGTAGTTTCAGGTCTCACATTTAGGTCTTTAATACATTTTGAGTTTATTTTTGTGTAGGCTGTAAGAAATTGGTCCAGTTTCATTCTTTTGCATGTACTGGTTTGGTATTTCCAGCACCATTTATGAAAAGACTGTCTTTTCCCCATTGTATCTTCTTGCCTTCTTTGTCAGAGGTTAACTTACCTTATAAGTTTACTTCTGGACACTAGCCTGTTCTATAAGCCTCAACTGGTACCAAAAGACTGAGACAATACCATGCATATTTTAAGACCACAATGTTATGAAACCTGAAGCTGACCACAGAAGAAATTTGGAAGGAACTCAAATACATGGAGGTTAAAGAACAACCTATTAGTGAATGAATGGGTCAACCAGGAACTTTTTTTAAAGATTTTATTTATTTATTTGACAGAGAGATAGATCACAGGTAAGCAGAGAGGCAGGCCAAGAGAGAGGGGGAAGCAGGCTCCCCGCTGAGCAGAGAGCCCAATGTGGGGCTCAATCCCAGGACCCTGAGATCATGATCTGAGCTGAAGGCAGAGGCTTTAACCCACTGTGCCACACAGGCATGCCCCTCAACCAGGAAATTAAAGAAGAATTTAAAAAAAACATGAAAATATGGCAGTTCAAAAACCTTTGGAATGCAGTAAAGGTGATCCTAAGAGGGAAGTATATAGCAATGCAGGCATCCCTTAAGAGGAAAGAAAATCTCAACTAAAAAAAAAAAATAAATAAAAAAGAAAATCTCAACTATACAACCTGATTATACAAACTAACTTTACACCTAAAGGAGCTTGGAAAAGAACAGCAAATAAAGCCCAAATCTATCAGGAGGAGACAAATAGCAAAGATTAGAACAGATATCATTGATATAGAAATAAAAAAAAAACAGCAATAAAACCAAAACCAAAACAAAACAGCAGAACGGATCAATGAATGCAGCAGCTGGTTCTTTGAAAGTCTTCTCAAGATTGATGATCCCCTAGCCAGACTTATCAAAAAGAAAAGGAAAATGACTCAAATAAATAAATTCATGAATGAAAGAGGAGAAATTGCAACCCAAACTGAAGAAATACAATTATAAGAGAATATTATGAGCAATTTTATGCCAATAAAAATTGAATAAGCAATCAAAAATGTCCAAGCAAACAAGAGTTCAGAGCTGTATGGCCTCCCAGAAGAATTCTACCAAACACTTAAAGAAGAATTAGTACCTATTCTTATGAAACTCTTTCAAAAAAATAGAAACGGAAGGAAATCTTCCAAACTCATACTATGAGGCCAACAAAACCTCAATCTCCAAACCAGAAAAATACCCCACTAAAAAGGAGAATTACAGACCAATATCCCTGATGAACATGGATGGAAAAATTCTCACCAAGATACTAGCCAACAGGATCTAACAGTATATGAAAAGGATTATTCACCATGACCAAGGAGGATTTATTCCCGGGCTACAACATCTGCAAATAAATCAACATGGTATACCACATTAACAAAGGATAATAATGATATGATCCTCTCAATAGATGCAAACAAAGCATTTGACAAAATGCAGCATACTTTCTTGATAAAAAAACCCTGCACAATTTAGGGATAGAGGGATAATACCTAAACATCATATAAGCCATATACAAAAGATCCACAACAAATATCATCCTCAACAGGGAAAAACAGAGATTTCCCCCTAAAGTCACAAACAGATCAGGGATGCCCACTATCACCACTGTTGTTCAACATAGTACTGGAAGTCCTAGCCTCAGCAATCAGACAACAAAGAGGAAAGAAAAAACATCCAAATTTGCAAAGAAATAAAACCTTCACTCTTGGCAGATGACATGATAATCTATATAGAAAACCTGAAAGATTCCACCAAAAAACTGCTAGAACTGATATAGGAATCCAGCAGTCACAGGATCTAAGATCAATGCACAAAAGTCTAATTGCATTTCCATACAATAACAATGAAGCAACAGAAAGAGAGATCAAGGAATTGATCCCATTTTACAAATGTACCAAAACCCACAAGATACCTAGGAATAAAGCTAACTAAAGACTTTAAGATCTGTACTATGAAAACTATAGAACACTTAAGAAAGAAACTGAGGAAGATACAAAGAAATGGAAAAATCTCCCATACTCATGGATTGGAAGAATGAATATTGTTAAAAATGTTTACACTATCCAAAACAATCTACACATTCAGTGAAATAATTAAGAAAATACCACCAGCATTTTTCACAGAGCTGAAACAAAAAGTCCCCAAATTGGTATGGAACCAGAAAACACCTCTAATAGCCAAAGAAAAGTTGAAAAAGAAAACCAAAGCTGGAGGCATCAAAATTCTGGACTTCAAGTTATATTACAAAACTGCAGTTACCAAGACAGTATGGTACTGGAACAGAAAAACACAAAGATCAATGGAACAGAATAGAGAACCCAGACATGGACCCTCAAATCTATGGTCAATTAATCTTTGACAAAGCAGGAAATAATATCCAATAGAAAACACAGTCTCTTCAACAAATGGTGTTAGGAAGATTAGCCACATAAAGAACAATGAAACTGGACCACTTTCTTATACCATATACAAAGATAAACTCAAAAAAGATGAAAAAACTCAATGTGAGACAGGAATCCATCAAAATCCTAGAGGAGAACACCGACAGTAACCTCTTTGACCTGGCTACAACAACTTCTTGCTAGACATGTCTCCAAAGGCAAGGGAAACAAAAGCAAACAGAAACTATTGGAACTTTGTCAAGATAAAAAGTTTTTGCACAGCAAAGGAAACAGTCAACACAATTAAAAAGTAACCAATGGGATGGGAGAAGATATTCACAAATCTCATATCTAATTAAGGAGTACTGTCCAAAATCTATAAAGAGGCTTTCAAACTCAACACCCAAAAAACAAACAACAAAAAAACCCAGTCAAGAAATGGACAGAAGACATGAATGGATATTTCTCCAAAGAACACAAACAAATGACCAATAGATACATAACTAAATGCTCAACATCCCTTGGCATCAGGGAAATACAAATAAAACTACAATCAGATATCACCTCACAGCAGTTAGAAAGGCTAAAATTAACAAGTCAGTAAACAGCAGATGTTGGTGAGGATGTTATAAAAGGGTACTTTCTTAAAAGGTTGGTGGGAATGCAAAGTGGTGTAGCCACTCTGGAGAAAAACATGGAGGCTCCTCAGAAAATTAAAAATAGAACTACCCTATAGCCCCAGCAATTGCATTACTAGGTATTTATCCATTGGATACAAACATAATGATTCAAAGAGGCACATATACTCCTATGTTTATAGCAGCAATGTACACAATAGCCACGATATGGAAAGAACCCAGATATCATTGACAGATGAATGGATAAAGAAGATGTGGTATAGGTATACAATGG
Source organism: Spilogale gracilis (assembly GCA_004023965.1). Taxonomy (NCBI): domain Eukaryota; kingdom Metazoa; phylum Chordata; class Mammalia; order Carnivora; family Mephitidae; genus Spilogale; species Spilogale gracilis. Next base: position 43,840 of record PITA01001460.1, read on the forward strand.
AATATTACTCAGCCATTAAAAAGAATGAAATCCTGCCATTTGCAACACATGGATGGAACTGGAGGGTATCATGCTAAGTAAACTAAGTCATTCAGAGAAAGAGAAATACCATATTATTTCACTCATGAAATTTAAGAACAAAACTGATGAACATAGAAGAATGGAAGGAAAAATAAAATGAGATGAAATTTGAGAGGGAAACAAACCATAAGAGACTTAACTATAAGAAACAAACTGAGGGTTGCTGGAGGGGAGGGGGTATGGGTAGGGGTAATTGGGTGATGGGAAATAAGGAAGGCATGTGATGTAATGAGAACAGAGTGTTATATGCAATGATGAATCACTAAATTCTACCCTGAAACTAATAATACACTCTGTTAACTAAATTGAACTTAAATGTAAAATATAAAAAAATGAAATCTATTTCATCTGATTAAGTATTGCTACCCTGGCTTTTTCTTTACTTCCATCTTCATGGATTAACTTCTTCCATTCCTTTAATTTCAGTCTCTGTAGGACTTTGGGTGTGTGAGTCCCTTGAACACAGAATATAGAGGCATCTTTTGTTTTTAATTATTCCCTCTGTCTTTGGATTAGAATGTTGAGTTCATTCACATTTAAAGTAATTACTGATAGATATGTGATCATTGACATTTTGTTATTTGTTTTCTTATTGTTTTGCAGTTCTCTTGTTTCTTTTTATTTTGGCTTCTTCCCTGTGTTTGATGACTTCATTTAATTTTATGATTGGAATACTTTCTGTGTGTGTGTGTGTGTGTGTGTGTGTGTGTGTGTGTCCATAATAGGTTTTGTTATGTGGTGGTCATTAGGTTCACATAGAGCATTCTATGTGTATAACAGCCTAAATTATGTTGGTATTGACTTAAGTTTGAACACATTCTAAAAGCACTAAGTTTTTGGTGTGCCTGGGTGGCTCAGTTGTTAATTGTCTGCCTTCAGTTCAGGTCATGATTCCGGGGTTCTGTGATCAAGCCCATCATCAGGGTCCTCCTCTGTGGGAAGCATATTCTCTCTCTCCTTCTACTTGTGCTCCCTCTTGCTGTGTTTCTTTCTGTCAAATAAATAAAATCTTAAAAAAAAAACAACCCTAAATTTTTACTTCCACTCCATGCTTTATGTATTTATCATATTGTAAATTATTTTATGTAGTGTATCTCTTGACTATACTTGATTTTATTATTTTTGTTTTAAGTCTTCATATTAGCCTTATATATGATTAATCTACTTCTTCATGTTTGCTTTTACTTGTGAAACTTTTTCTTTTCATAATTTTCTTCTTGTTATACCCTTTACCTTCCACTCAAAGAATTTTCTTTAGGGGCACCTGGGTGATTCAGTCCTTAAACATCTGCCTTCCGCTCAGGTCATGTTCCCAGAATCCCAGGATAAAGGCCTGCATCAGGCTTCCTGCCCAGTGGGAAGCCTTCTTCTCCCTCTCTCACTCCTCCTGCTTCTGTTCCCTTTCTAGCTGTGTTTTTCTCTGTAAAATAAATAAACATATTAAAATATATCTTTAACATTTCTTGTAAGGCTAGTTTAGTGTTAATGAACTCCTTTAACTTTTTTTTTTTTTTTTTTTTGAAACTCATTCTCTCTCCTTCTAGTCTGGATGATAACCTTACAGGATAGAATATTCTTGGTTGCAGGGTTTTTCTTTTTCTTTTCCCCCCCTTTCACCACTTTAATATATCATTCCAATCCTATTTAGCCTATGAAGTTCCTGTTTAAAAAAAAAATCAGCTGATAGCTTTGTGGAGTTTCTCTTTCTGCAACTTTTATTTTCTCTTGTTGCTTTAAATATTCTTTGTCATTACTTTTTTGACTTTTTAAATCATTTCAATATTTTAATTATTATGTGTCTTGGTATCTTGTTGTGGATCTCCTTGAGTTAATCTTGGTAGGGCTCTCTGTGTTTCCTGGATCTGGATGTCTATTTCATTTCCCAGATTATGAAGGTTTCCAGCTATTATTTCTTCAATTTTTCCCCCTTCTCTCTTCTTCTCTGGGATTTATAAATGTTACTTATTTATGAATGTTATTACTCTTGATAATGTCTCTGATGTTCTTGATACCTATTCTCATTTTCTATTATTATTATTGCTATTCAGCTTTGATGCTTTCAATTACTCTGTCTTCTAGATTGCTGATCTTTTTTCCACATTCTCTAATCTGTCATCGATTCCCTCTAGTGTCATTTTTATTTCAGCTATTGTCTCTAGCTCTGACTGGTTCTTTTTATATTTTGTATTTCTTTGTTGAAATTCTCACTGCATTAATCTATTTTTCTCAAGTCCAGTGAATATCTTTATGACCATTACTGTGAATTCTAAAGTAGCCATATGCTTATCTGTTTCATTTAACTCTTTTTGTTCTGATTCTGTCTTGTTCTTCATTTGGGACATAGTCCTCTGTCTCTTCATTTTGTCTAATTCTATTTTTGTTTCTATGTGTTAGGAAAGTCAGCTATATATCCTGTGTATTAGGGAAGTAGTGACCTTGTGTTAGAAGAGTTCCTTTGGTGCCCTGAATTACAATACCTCCCCTGCTTACCAGAACCAGTTGTGCCACGGGTTTCTCCTATGTGGGCAACATCCACCCTAATGTGGCTGAGTTACATTTGCTTTCAGCCTAATTGGCTGTAATGCCCTACTTTGCCCTGCTGTGAGTGAACTTGGAAGAGCCTGTTTAGTGTGCTCTTGAGGGGCCTTTTTGAGACCACTGTGAGTTCACAGGTGGGTGGAATTACACTAAATGTCTGTAATTAGATTCTCTGTCATAATTGTAGGTGTACCAAATGTCAGGACTTGTTTTCTTAGCAGTGAGCTAAAAGAATTATCTGGGAGAACTACAGGACCACTGGGAAGATCACTACCCCCGAAGCACACATTGTGAGGTTAGTAAATATCTCTTCACATGTACCTCAGGTACTTTTTGAACTCCTGCTTCTGTGCTATGTCTTCCTTACATACTGTGCTGGCTCTTTAAGGGTAAAGGTTTGGTTTCCTATCATTCTCAGGCTCTCTGAGAGTTAATCCCCTTAATTTTTAAAGTACCCAGGGTTAAGCCACACTGATTTTAAAAGCTCCTGAAGTTAACCCTCACCGGTTTTCAGAACTAGATGTTATAGGAGCTTGTCTTTTCAGTTCAGATCCCGGGTGTCTGGTGTGGGATCTGATCCTTTAATATCTCTTTGTTTGTCCCTCCCATTAGTGGTTATTCTTGCCAGTGGTTTGGTCCCCAACTCGATATCTACCCCTGCTTCCCTTTATGATTAATTGTTCAAGGTTGATTCCGTCAGTCTTTGAGGTGTTTCCAGAGTTATTTGGATAAGTGTAGTTATTATATCAGTGTGTTTGTAGGACCAAGTGACCTCAGCATCCTAATATCCTTCCATTTACCCTGAACCAGAGAAAAATTCCTTGATTTTTTTTTATTTCTCACTTCCAGATACAATCAATACATCTATTTATATATTTCTCAAATATGTTCACTTTTCTTCCAAAATAATGGTTCATGACACATATTCTTTCCTGGGTTTTTGTATTCATCTGCTCAATAGATTCCAGTTTTGCCTTCCTATTTATTTCTCTTGTTCTATATTAATTATTCTGATATTTAATCTGCTCATTTCCCCTGATTTAAAGATGTCATTCACCCTATTTGTTAGCTCTATCATACAGTCAAAACCTTTAATTTGGCCCTTGCTTATATGTTAATTTTGCCTTATGTACTTCTCACCTACTTTAATGTTCACCTAAACTGAGAATGTTGCCATCTCATGCATGAGAATACCCGTGCTAACTTCTTTGTGAAGAAGAATTTTACATTTTTTTTGGTAAAGAAAAAATTTACATTTGTAAAAATGTAAGTATCATTTACAAATGATTTTTCTCTAACTGAAACTTCTATTTCATTTCTTAACATGACTGGTTCTTATTTAATCTTGAGCTTTTGATTTAGAGAGTAAGTCCTCTAAAAACTTAGGCTGTTTCTCTTGGTATCTCCTAAGAATTACTCCAGAATCTTTTATCCACCTCTATATTAACAATTATCATATAATCTGGAAATTTTTTAAATTATATTTTCCACTACAAACTGTTGGAGGGGAAACACTCTTTTTCATGATTATAGTCACCAAAATATGAACAACTATAGGTATGATAAATGTCTTAAATAAATGTCATCACTACAATCCTTTACTGCAGACCTAAAACCCAGCAATTCCTGCTAGCACGGATGAAACTTATACAAAAATTAAGAAAAACAAACAAACTTTTTCAAGCCCCAGAGATGTAAAGATAGGTGAGCAAAGCATGAGATAGATTTTAACCCCAATTTCCTACTTCACCCAGGGGTTAGGAGGAGTTTTGAAGGATACATTGATACAACCAAACACAGTTTAGTTCTGCTGGTCTTATCTAGGACTAGTTGAAGGTATGAGGATATCTGTGCACAGGTAAGCATAACATAAACATCTAACTCATGATAGAAAAATTAAGGTAGGGGCGCCTGCCTTTGGCTCAGGTCATGATCCCGGAGACCTGGGATTGAGTCCCACATTGGGCTCTCTCCTCTGCAGGAAACCTGCTTCTCCCTCTTGTGTTCCCTCTCTGGCTGTGTTTCTCTCTGTCAAATAAATAATAAAAAAATCTTAAAAAAAAAAAAAAGAAAAATTAAGGTAGTTGATGGACCAGTCTAAGTTTTGAAATTGGCATTGAGTGGGGTCATTATAAAGTATACTTATATATCTTTTGTAATTTCAGAGTTAATTTCATTGTTATTTCAGCTTACTTTTGCTGTTTCTTATATCTTCAGTGTCCTATTAATAAGGATAATCTAAAATTAACAAGTAATTGAGTTTATTTTAAAAGGCTAACTATCCATTAACTTTCAATGGAGAGTATTATTTAGGATAATTCTATGTTTTGAATCCTATGAGAAGTCAGATAGGTTAAGATAAAGTCATAGAGAATTAGACAGGTTCTAAATCCAAGGGCATGTGTCCTTATAGAAAAATCCATGCAAGGATCCAGAGTCAGAGGAGAAAGGGCTATGTGAAACAATCAGAAGCTTTTTATTTTGATGAAGCCCCAAAAGTTTATTTTTGCTTTTGTCTCCTTTGCCTTTGGAGATGTGTCTTGAAAGAAATTACTGTGGCCAATGTCAAAGAGGTTACTGCCTATGTTCTCTTCCAGGATTTTGACGAATTCCTGCCTCATGTTGAGGTCTTTTATCCATTTCGAGTTTGCCTTTGTGTGTGGTGTAAGAGAATGGTCTAGATTCATTCTTCTATCCATAGCTGTCAAATTTTCCTAGCACCATTTATTGAAGAGATTGTCTTTTCAAAACAAAGAGGCAACCCATAGAATGGGAAAGGATATTTGCAAATGACACTACAGACAAAGGGCTGATATACAAAATCTATAAAGAACTACTCAGGGACGCCTGGGTGGCTCAGTTAGTTAAGCAACTGCCTTAGGCTCAGGTCATGATCCTGGAGACCTGGGATCAAGCCCCACATCAGGCTCCCTGCTCAGCAAGAAGCCTGCTTCTCCCTCTCAGTCCCCCTGCTTGTGTTCCCTCTCTCACTGTGTTTCTCTCTGTCAAATAAATAAAATCTTTAAAAAAAAAAAAGAACTACTTAAACTCAACGTCCAAAAAGAATATGAACACATCAAAAAATGGGCAGGAGACATGAAGAGGCACTTCTCCATAGAAGATATTCAAATGGCTAACAGACACATAAAAAAGTGTTCATCATCATTAGCTATCAAGGAAATTCAAATCAAAACCACACTGAGATACCACCTTACACCAGTCAGAATGACCAAAATTAACAAACCAGGAAACAACAAGTGTTGGAGAGGCTGTGTAGAAAGGGGAACCCTCTTACACTCTTGGTGGGAATGCAAGTTGGTGCAGCTGCTTTGGAAAACAGTGTAGAGATTTCTTAAAAAATTAAAAATAGAGCTACCCTATGACCCTGCAATTGCACTACTAGCATTTACCTCAAAGATACAGATGTAGTGGAAAGAAGAGCCATATGTACCCCAAAGTTCATTGCAGCAATGGCCACAATCACCAAACTGTGTAAAGAGCCAAGGTGCCCTTCAGCAGATGAATGGATAAAGAAGACGTGGTACATATATACAATGGAATACTACACCTCCATCAGAAAGGATGAATATCCAACTTTTGTAGCAACATGGACTGGATTGGAAGAGATTATGCTGAGTGAAATAAATGAAGTAGAGAAAGTCAAGTATCACATGGTTTTACTTTCTTGTGGTGCATAAGGGGTAATATAGAGGACAGTAGAAGAAGGAAAGGAAATGGGAAATAGGGTAATTTGGGGTGAGAAATGAAACATGAGAGACTTTGGCCACAGAAACAAACTGAGGGACTTGGAGGGAGGGGGTGGGGGGATGGGGGTGAGCCTGGTGGTGGGTACTGAGGGCATCTATTGCATGGAGCACTGGGTGTAGGGCATAGGCAATGAATCTTGGAACACTGAAAAACTAAAAAAATACTTAGGTAAAAACAAAACAAAACAAAAAACAAACAAGCAGAGATTAGAGTTTATGTAGTATCAAACCAAGGAACACCAAAGATAGCTCTCCCAGATTTTCACCACAGCTTTTTTCTCTTTCATAATTCCTTGTCTTCTTTTTTACTGCTAGGACCTGAGAGGCAAGCTTCTAAAATACATATTTTTTTTCTACTCACTGTTGCCATTTTCTCTTAAACCAACTTCCATTAGGTTTTTGCTTCTACCACTGTAGTAATAAACTGCTTTCTTAAGGTCATAAATGGCTTATGTTTTTATTTCTAAAGGTTAATTCTTTATCCTTGCCATCTTTTATTTCTTAGGAGCATTTGCCATAACTAATTACTACTCTTGTTTGGACACTCTAAAATTTCTCTTGCTCCCTTGTCCCCCTACGTGTTAATATGATGTTGGTTTTTCTCTCCTCTCTTATTCACTCAAATGGTGAATTTTTCCTGTTTTATAGCTTGAGATACCAGTTACATGTTGATGACTCCCAAACTCAGAATTCCTTCTTGAACCCTAGAGTTACCAGTTTTTCTGATATTCTCAGATTGTTCCTTTTCCTTTTTCTTTACTCCTCTTTCCACACTTTCCCAAAAGACAACCACATAAATAAGAAAACCACATAAATCAGTCTGCTCTAACTGAAATCATCCCAGCTCTTTTTTTCCCTATTTTACCAATCTCTTACAATTGTCTAGGTCAAAGTACTTTGAGTCATTGGAGACTTTTCTATTTCTCTCACAATCCACACACTGTCTGACAGGCAATCATTTTGAATTTACATTTAGAATATACCTCACATGTGACCCTTTCTCTTCCTTGCTATCACCATGGTTGGAATCATCAACTTCTCTCTCCTATCATATTTTAATAGTCTCCTAACTGGTCTCTCTACCCTCTTACCCATTAGTCTGTTTTCAACAGAGCAACTAGAATGATCATTTAAAAACAAATATAATCATGTTATTCCTTTGAACAAAACCCTAAAATTGTTATTCATTTTACTGAAGGGAAAATCCAAAGCCTTTACACTGACTATCAAGGTAGTAGCTGATCTGGGCCTCCTTACCTTGTTCTCATCTCTTATTTCTCTGTGCTCTGCTGGTCCTGAGCCAACCACACTTGTCTTGATGCTTTAGGGTCTCTGCACCAGTTATTCCTGATGGGTGGCTCACATCAATACCTCCCTAAAATATTTCCTCAAAACTCACCTTAACAAAGAAATGTACAATTTATTTAAAATTGTACCATTCTCCATTCCCAGTTCCTTTAACCTAATCACCTCTCTCTTCCCAATATGTTACATTATTCTTTATTTAGGGTATTTATTTATTATTTATTGTCCGGTAGAGTATTAACTCCATGAGACTAGAGATCTATGTTTTATTTATTTGCATACTCCAAGCACCTAGATTAATGTCTAGCACATGACAGGTGTTCAGTTTATATTTTTTGAATGAATTAACAAAAAAAAGAATCAGTAACAAAGCTTAGTAGTAGTGTCACAGTAGATGCCTGGAATAATAATATTTGTTAATTTTTGCACTTATGCATAAGACTGAGAGAATAAAAGTCATCACAATAGTTGCAATCACTATTGTTTATAGTGCTTTTCAAGATCACTAGGGATTCTTTTATATAATTTAATTTCATACTGTCTTATAACATCTATAAATAAGACAACTGACATTTGCAAGATTAATAAGTTGATCAGGATTAAACAATTTGTGCAGTAGTAGAGCTCAGAGTGTTACTATATCTGAATAAATTGAAATTCACTTTATTTTGTGGTATTAGCACTTTTATAAACACTCAAAGAGCAGACAGGAAGTTTTTCTTTCCTCGTATACATATGCTCTCTCATATGTAGCTGAGTGTCATCTATTTATGTGAGACAGCTGCTGCTCATCCAGCCCTGAATTCGTTAGTCTAGATCTGTTAAAACTACCACTGATACTGTTATTGTTTTTTTTTTTTTTCCTATTGTCATCAACTTCTTTTTTAAGGCAATCTGAGACACATTGAGAAATGCTACTAGGAAATAGCTCTGCAACTTAAGAAAGGCACTTCAGAAGTAAATAATTTAATATTTCACAGAGGAACATACCGAATGCATCAATTTCCTCAGGGCTCCAGTTGGACTCACAGAAGTGACAATGTACTACACTATAATAGGTCTTCAGCTTTCTTTATAATAGTCTTTTTATGTAGGTGGCCCAGAAATCATTGTGACATTCACCTTAAAGAGAATTTACTAACTTTGCCTTATTTGCCTATGTTTTCTTTTTTTTTCTTTTTAATACATGTGTTGCTGTTATATGAGTCTGTCTTTCTGCAATTTTCTTTTCCATATATTGGTATGATATTATTTCTGAAATTTCTTTTCCTATAAATGGTTATAATCCTACATTTTGTGAATTTGGGTTCCAATTCAGATTTGCATTCCTTTAACAAACTTTTTTCTCTTTTTTTTAAATTGAATGTAATTAATGGTGTTATCTTCGTTTCATATGTACAATATAATGAATCAGCAATTCAATTAAACTGTTTAAGGTATATCTAATTGACTTCAAACTCTTGGCTAGGGAAGAAAAATCTAGCATCAATTTAATAGAATGTTCTATATTTAAATGTCATTTAGACCCTGTGGAGTTTCCCAGCAGTGACACCAGAAGTAATATGAAAGACTGGGGAAACTATATGGTCATCATAATTTAATTTCAAATGTTCACATTCAGAAGTCCTCAGATTAAGAAAAAATCACTTTTAAAAGATGACATGTGTTAATTACAGCCTTCAAAAATAAAAAAAAAAAAGATATGTTTGATTTAAATTTGGAGAATATTTGGTTAAATAACTCAAGTTGGGTAAATACACAATTACTTTTCATAGTGCAACTATTTGCCAATGGTACATAATGTAAGAATAATTGAGAAATCCTTACATTAAATTTAATTTTTAAAATCTGAATCTATATGTATGCTTGTGCAGAATGATAGGGGAGGGCTGAGGTTGAGGACATGAATAAATGACATTTTTTTCTCAAGAGAACCAAAAGCTTAGAGTAGTTATTAAACTATTTCAATTGACTTGAGGTTCAAATATCAAGAGTTGTCACTTTTTATGAAAAAAAAAATTTAAAAAATGTATAGTAAAGTATTATAATTGTTCAGGAAACGGATCTCATATGCATATAGTGATTGAGCTCTAACATTGGGAGATATTAAGATATAATTAACTTAACTTACAGAAGTTATTCTTTAAGAATTTAATTATTTAGAATAAAGTAGTGTAGTTGATAAAGTATCACGGTCGAATATCAGTCTAAAAATTGAAACCTCAAGATTGTCATTACCAACTCATTAGATAGTGTGGTGCGTTCTCTTACAGGTGTTTGCTAGTTTGGTTTTTGGAACTCAGTCTAACCTGAAAGATATGAGACATCTACATTAGAAATAGAATCTTGTAATTCTTTTTCAAAATTCCAGGGACGTCTACAACACAGGAAATGGAAAGCCCCAAGAAATGTGAGTTGTTCCCATTCAAAGAGAAAACAAACATTTAACCAAAGGCTGGATATACTAGCTCTGAAATTACTGGGGAGGAAATTTCACATATAATGGAAAGTGAGAAATAGAATCAGGGAGGAACACTGAGGAAGACTATTATTCCTACATATGGAGTTCCGGTAAATCTGATCCCTGTCATTTTCAATTTGTATAATGAGTTGTTGATTAGAAGAAAAGTCTAATGAAGCCAAACTGTAGAACCTGAGAATTTAGACCCAGAAATATAATTCCTTCATGTGTATAAGACATTATTTTGAAACAACTTTAATGCTCTACAACTGGCAGAAAGCTCATCTGGTAGTCATTAATAGAACTTTTTAAAAAAGATTTTATTTATTTATTTGACAGAGAGAGAGAGAGAGAGAGAGAGAGAGAGATCACAAGTAGGCAGAGAGGAAGGCAGAGAGAGAGGAGGAAGTAGGCTCCTTGCTGAGCAGAGAGCCGGATATGGGCCTCAGTCCCAGGACCCTGAGATCATGCCTGAGCCCAAGGCAGAGGCTTAGCCAATTGAACCACCCAAGCACCCATTAATACAACTTTTTAAAATAATGATACACAGCAGCTTCCTTATTATACTGAGAAAGTTATAAAATAGACTAGCTCCTAGATAACTTGTTGAATCCTGGCTCATAAGAATATATTAATCAGATATACAACTTATTTTGCCAAACTCACTTTATTTGTATTGCAATTGGCAAAGAGATTTCTAGAGGAATTATTCCATATGAGAATTTTAAAACCGAATGAAACTTTAAATTTGTATTTCTTTTTTTTTTTTTTTTTTTTAAGATTTTATTTATTTGACAGAGAGAAACACAGCCAGAGAGGGAACACAAGCAGGGGGAGTGAGAGAGGGAGAAGCAGGCTTCCCGCCGAGCAGGCAGCCCGATGTGGGACTCGATCCCGGGTCTCCAGGATCATGACCTGAGCCGAAGGCAGTTGCTCAACCAACTGAGCCACCCAGGTGCCCCTAAATTTGTATTTCATAAAAATGAGAGCAGAACACTAAAATCAGAAGAAACAGGGTAACTGGGTGGCTCAGTTGGTTGAGGCACTACCTTCTGCTCAGGTCATGATCCTGGAGTTCCACAATTGAGTCCCGAATAGGTCTCCCTGCTCAGTAGGGGGTCTGCTTCTCCCTCTGACTTTCTACCTCTCATTCTCACTCTCTCTCAAATAATAAATAAAATCTTAAAAAAAAACACATATAAATTAACCCTAAGTTTACCTAAGGAACCTAGGAGAAAACATTCTATGTGCTATAAGATATCAACAATATGACCAGGTACTAAACAAGTAGAAACAAATTTTCACAGTTTTATTAAATAGTATCATGAATATTTTATAGATTATAAAATTAAAAATATAGTTATTACTTGCTTCAAAAATATCTATGCAAGAATTTAAAAATAATAGGCATTATGAAATTTATAAAGAGAAAAACTTTTTTCAAAGATGTAAATAAACATTTGTTAGAGTAATAGAAACTCTTTGATGGGAATTTTGAATTAATGAAGATTTCAAATTGTATTAAATTTATAAATTTAATAACTTTCTAATTGCATGCCCCATGTAATTTTTGTGGTGATTTTATAAAATAGTACTAAAGTTAATCTGGAAGTATAAATTGTTTATATATTTGAAGGACAGCTATTCTCCTAAATATCAGAATATATTTAGAAAGTTACAATAACATAAAGAGTATATAATAAAGACTAAGTATTTACCAAAAAATCAACATCTCAAAAGACAGACAGACACACCTTAACACATAGATGTACATGAATTGTCATTGAGTATTTGATGAATTTTACCATCAAATCTGCAGGGGAAGGATAAGCTGGTTATTGATTCTTGGAATTGTAATATTTCTAAAACATTAAATAATATCCATGTTTCACTTCACATGCAGATACAATGTGAAGAATCATTTACATTTAGATATAAATTTGGAAAAAGAAATTTTAAACCAAAATGTCGATTACTCTTGTCATTTTGGAACACGAGAGTCCTTTCTAAGCATAAAATCTGTGAAAGAAACCACCAGGAACAACAGCAACAGAAACACAATGAAAGAAGCAAGTCTGACTTAAAATTTAAAAAAAAAATCATCAGTTTTCATGATAAAAAGATAGAATGTCAAATACTAAAGCCAGGAAAACCATCTAGTCAAAGGTTAAAGTTCTTCATAAATAAAATGTGATTATAGTTCAGTAAAAAAAAGCATAACAATTCCATTAGAAAAATAATCAAAGCTCACAGGATGTTTGTAGAAAGAAAAATGTTAATTTGTTTTAAATATAAACTTTTGTATTCTTAGGTTTCTAGAATGAGAAAATAATCAAAAGTATTGTATTTTTTTAAGATTTTATTTATTTATTTGACGTAGAGAAACACAGCTAAAGAGGGAACACAAGCAGGGGGAGTGAGAGAGGGAGAAGCAGGCTTTCTGCAGGGCAGGGAGCCTGATGTGGGGCTCGATCCCAGGTCTCCAGGATCATGACCTGAGCCAAAGGCAGTTGCTTAACCAACTGAGCCACCCAGGAGCCCCAAAAGTATTATATTTTTAACAGTCTGAAATAACATATAAAATTACAGTTAATTTTTATTCTTCAATTTGACCCAGAAAAATATATTGCTTTCTTACTCTTTAAATAACACATTCATATTATTTCTTATCCAATGCTAATGAACTAATAAAACCCAATTGACATACTTTCCAGTGAGCAATATGTTTCACTTCAGAAAACAAATATATTCTTTGTAGCATTAATAAACTTCTGTATTTTGGGTAATGGCACTAGTAAGACCTGTGACAGAAATGTCTATCACAATCAACACAAACTTACTTTATCTTTGACTTCATTAAAGCAATATATCTAGATCATATTTTCGTGCTCATTTATTATGCTTGAAATCTTCAAATATATGTAAAATTTATACTGCTAATTTGTCATAAATACTTGTTAAAGAGACAAGTATTAATCTGGGTCTGACTTCTTTTTAGGATACCACATTAATACTTCTAACTATGCAAGGTAAGAACAAATGTTTGGGCTTATATAAGGCATAAATATAAAAAAATTATAACTACATTTTAATCAACATTTTTACAATGCAACATATGTGTCTGTGTACCTTTCAAACTACAAAAAAGAAACAAACAAAAAAACCAAACCCCCCAAACCAAAAGAAAACTACAATAAGTTGGAAGTACATTTTCTCCTTCTAATTATATATTTATTAGATATGGACCAGTCATGATAATTATTTACATTTATGTTGTACTTGGTATTAAAGATCTTCACAATGATTGACTTTTAGAGTTAATGGTGAAGAATTTCTCCAATTTGCTGATGAAAATGTTAAGGTTAACAGAAGTTCTGTGATTTGTTCTAAATCCTAAGACTGCCAGGTGGTACAGTTAAAACTCAAATCTCCTTGTTCTTAGTTTGGTGTTTGACTCTTTAGCCAACTTTAAATAAAAGGTTTTATTTAACAATCTTTCACTCAGTTCCAACCTTGATAGAAAGAAACTTAGCAGAACTGAATATTATTGAACTGCAAATTGGTCCAATTTTCCCCTGTTATTCCTTAAATGTGCTAACATACATATGGACAACATTGTCCCTGAGGTTATCTTGGTGACACTCATGAGCCCTTCTACAGACATTTATATGTGTAAAACAGTGCTTTTACATCACTAACCCTCTCAAGGAATATCTGTTGCATACCAACTATTTGGCACAATTTTGGTACAGAAGTGACAAACAATTCTCTATATTCATAGATATTGTTACTGAAGTCTGACTTTAATAGTTATATACAGAATATTAACTATAATTATTGCAAGTAGTATGAAGAGGAAATAGAGGGAGCTCTGAGAACATACGATGAAGGAACTGGGTTAACGTTTTGTAAAAACCTGAATGTTGATTAGATATCAGCCAGGTGAATGAGGTTTAGGGCTAATGATATTCCATAAAAGAAGAATATTCTAGGTTGGGGAAAATATATGGAGGTCCTAAGGTGGGAAACGGGACAGTGATTTCCATGAAACCGAGAGACCAGTATTACTTAGGTATAACGACCAGAGGGATATTGATGACAAAATAATATAAGATCCATAGTCAATGGCAACATCATTTCACTAACTGTACCCTTAAAAGTGGGTAGGGAAGAAAAAAGTTTTGCAAACAATTCAACCACTTCCTTAATACGAGACTTAGACTGAGTTATTCCATGATCTGATAGGGCACAAAGTGGACAGTTACCACACAAGGATTTCAAGTGTGTTCTACTTATTTCAGGAGCCACGTAATTCTAGAGAAGATAGTAAACATTTTATCTTACACAATAAAGCCTCTGCTAAAGTCAACAGATGAGAGAGGTATTAATTTGAAATCCCATTCTTGGGATATCTTGGGATATCCCATTCTTACGTTAGCAGAGAAGAAACCTCGAAAATGTATCAAGACTTTGGATATCATCATAGATTAATGTCAACCTTGAATTATCCAGAAATTGTCAAAATCTATGCCTGCTTTACATACCTGCTATTGATTTCAGACATTAACCTATCCTTCCAATCTTCCTCCTTTAGCCTGGCTGTTACCTCCCTTGTTAGGTTACAAATTCCTTTTCCCCACACCCTAATTTAAGATTGAAAAAAAAAAATAGAATCCTACAGCAGTGCTTAATTGGAGATGTTCTGTTCAATATCTCTGAATTACTTGTATGTTGGCCACACACTAAAATGTCACCGTCATATAGATGTTTTCTTCTGGACATCTAATTCCCCAAATACTCAATGTGGTTCATGAGGTGAAACATTTATTATTTGAGAGGAGAGTGGCAAGTGAGAAGTGTTTGCCAGTTGGTTTAAAGCTGTGACAAAGAGTGACTACTATTTTCCCCACTTGACTCTTTGTGTCATATGGGGAAGGTAAGGTGACAAACTTTTAAGACGTTATCTTGTGGCTTTTGTCTCATTCTTCAGGGCCTTTGGCTCTTCTTCTTGTAACACACAAAACCAGTAGTTTCCAAGTCATTTAATATTTTAAAGGATTTAATATTTAGTTAGTGATGGATCAAGCTACTAAATTGAATCTTGGCAGGTAGAAGAATTGAATTCAGTCCAGAAGAACAGTAACAGACTGTTGCTCTCGTGGGGAGGGGAAAAAAAAGGCAGACACAAGCTGAGTCCCTGGTTATGATCTCATTCTCAGTAAAGTATGTTATCATTTCACTGGCATTTTGTGCCAGTAGTTTTCCTTTTAAAAGACATCATTTACACTCTTTCCTTTCCATGGTCATGTATTCATTTAGAAGAGAAAGGCATTTTTGTGCAATGATTGGCCTTTTGTGATAATGAGGGACATGTGTGAAAGACAGTTAACTCTGTTCAAGATCAGTGTTATAGAGCTATCTTCTTAACATACCATCTATTTAATTACCATTTTTATTAAACTTCGGGCTACAAAGAAGTCTATAAAACTAGAGTGTATAACAAAAACATCAACATAAATAATAATAAGTAATGTTTATGCCAATTATTTTCCAGGAAGTTGGATCAATTTTCTGGGCATGTTCATATATATTTCTTCAATAACTGCAGTGAAATTGTTTCAAAAGAATGAGTCTTTCCAATGTCTTCATTTGACCATTAGTTTGTCCTTTGTATGGAGGTGTTTAACTGTGTTTATCCATTGCTTTTCTTAAAAAAAAATTCTTTTCCCTTTGTTTCAAATCAAGCACATTTCTTGGCTTCTTTTATTATTCTGTTAAGTTAGTTACTAGTGATTTTGTTGTTGCTGTTGTTAATTTTTAAAAAGCTAATCTTGATCTTTAGTTATCATGATTATAACAGTGACTCCCAAGAATCTCTTTCATTTTTTTTCTTTAATATTTTATTTATTTATTTGACACAGAGAGAGGCAGTGAGAGAGCAAACAGAAGCTGGGTGGGGGGTGGTGGAGAGGGAGAAACTACTTCCCTACAGAGCAGGAATTCAGATGAGGGGATCATTCCCAGAACCTGGGATCATGATCTGAGTCGAAGACAGACGCTTAATAACTGAACCAACCACCCAGGTACCCACTCCTTCTGTTTTTATCTTTCTCCTATGCTCTACTTTATTAAAAACTGCTTTCAGTTTAGTATGCATCGATTTCCTTGAGATAAGTCCTTATTATGCTTGTTTCATAAAACAAAGTAGCTTGGGCAATTAGGAGATACACCAAATATCCGGGAGGCCTAAGAGTTCAGAATCGGCTGCTGGGACTAGAGCCTATATTATCAATTAGGGCAACACAGCAGACACCGCCACCACCATAACTGAGAAAATCCACTGTTCCTGACTTGCTGAAGCAGAGAAGTAGAAGCTGAAAGCTAAATCTTTTACTTTGTTAATTGGAGTATAGGTGACACATAATTATCACATTAGCTTCAGGTGTACAACTTCGTGATTTGACAAGTCCATATATTATGCTACGCTCATGAGGGTAGCTATCATCCATCACACACAGTACTAAAGATTACAACACCAGTGACTATATTCCCTATGCTGAGCCTTTTATCCCCATGAATTGTACATTTCATAACTGCAACCCTGTACCTCAACTCTTTATCCCATATTCTCCATCTCCCCACCTTTTCCCCTCTGGCAACAACCAATTTGTTCTCTGTATCTATGGATTTTCTGCTTTTGTTTGTTCATTTGTTTGTTTTTTTAGATTCCATATATAAGTAGAATCATATGGTATTTGTTTTTTTCTGTGATTTATTTCATTTTGAAAACTGCATCTTGCTAAACACCCTTTCCAGATTGGATTCCCTGTACCACACTTTACACCCTGCTTCCAAACCCAAGTCTCCCATGATTGCTTCTGACTGACAGAGTCTAGCTACAGGGAAGGCTAAGCAAGTGAATTTTAACTTCTATATTTGGAACAGTCATGATGATATATAATACTCCACAAACATGTGAAAAGTCTCTGAACGTTGGGGTTCAACAATCACAACAGTTTATTGTTAGAATAATTCCAAACTAGTTTGTGTCGATATATAGGGAGGGGGAAAACTGGGGAAGGGTGCAAAGGGTGCTTTAAATTAGCTGTAAATTTATTTTTTGTGTCTGAAAGCAACAGAAATAAACACCATGTAAAAACCAATAAATACATAAAATGAGCAAACATTGAGTACCAATATTGAACATTGAGTATCAATAAAGCCTCACATCTTGTTTTTTTTTTTTTTTAAGATTTTATTTATTTGACAGAGAGAAACACAGCCAGAGAGAGAACACAAGCAGGGGGAGTGAGAGGGGGAGAAGCAGGCTTCCCACCAAGCAGGGAGCCCAATGTGGGGCTCGATCCCGGGTCTCTGGGATCATGACCTGAGCCGAAGGCAGTCGCTTAACCAACTAGGCCACCCAGGGGCCCCAAAAGCCTCACATCTTAACAAAGAACCTAGATCTAGTTCAAAAATGTGCATTCGAATTTTATATAACAATGGCTTAATAATAAAGCTAGTTTCTATTTTTATGAAAATTCAGAGGAAACCACAAACCATTTTATAGCACTCCTTCTAGAAATTGATATGTAATATACATAAGAATTCTGAAACTGCTTTTGGAAATTGTTTGAATCTATGAAAAGAAGAAATCCTTGGGATTTATGTTTTGAGTATTTACTTCTTGCTTATAAAACTCTTTGGTTTTTCCAGTTGTTTTCCAAGATGAAAGGTAGCTGATGTTTTCCTTTTTTTTGCCTTTTGGAACTTTTTTTGGTGAAACTTGAAGATAATAAATAATGTTAGATCATTATCATTGAAGTAAACAGTTTTAGATATCTATCTAATTCCATTTGATCTTCTTTTCACTGATAGGAATTGATTATTGTTCGATGTGGCTATGTACAAAGCTAACCCCCCCCAAAAAAAAAAAAATTCCCACCTTCTTTCCAAATCAGATTGGTCATATGATACAGTCTTGACCTATTAGAAATAAGTGGAAAAGGGCTTTTATCCATCAGGCCCTCCACGTAGTTAAATGGAAGCAGGATAGCAAAAGCAGGCCTTGCTTCTTGTTTCTAAGCCAAATCGTATTCCCATAACAATGCTTAGGAAATTGAGAGAAAGTAATGAGTAAGCGAAGGAGCAAAGAAGCCGGCATAAACTCTACAATCTTTAACTGAGTAACATTTATGAATCATAAGGGTTTTGTTAAACTATTTTTGATTAATTAATTCTTAAATCTCAAGCTCTAAGCTAAGGTACTCAGTTGAGAACATCAATTCCATGTTCCAAACATTTGTTCAATGAACAGACATTAAAAAAATAAAGCGAACACTACACTGTGTATTTTTGCATCTTCTTTACGACAGACATTGGCAGCAACCAGTCAAGATCTGCAAACAGTAATGGCTTGGGGAATTTGCCACTAGTCTTAATATCAATGGTTGCTTTAATCTGCTTTAAACCATGAATTATTTTTCAGGTTTCAGCAGCCTCTAAATTATTACTCCATTAAGGTTGTAAAGTTAATCCTATGAACATACTTTTCCAGTCAATAAATATGCTGTCCTGTGCATCATTTAGAGCATTACTAGAAGCATTTTATATTGATACAGTAACAAAGATAATTTATCACTATAATGCAGTATCTCCCTAACATTTTTGGAAACAATTTAAAAGCAAAGAAAGCATACTGTCTATTGCTGGAATGCACTGCTTATAGTGCTTTATAAATTTTCTCTCCAAACACACTCAATATTACTAAAGAATAAAAAATTGCTCTTTTTGTAACTAAATTTGAATAGCTCTAGTTCCGTGGCCCATATTTTGTTCCAGTTTTATTTTTACATGCTGCTGCTGAGCTGCATTAGAGTTTTATTTGATTTTTAAGAAAGTATATTTTGATGATAACTTCATCAAATTCTAGATGAACTATGAAATTTTAATATGTGTACTCTTTCTCTTCATTAGTGTTCCATTTATACTTATAAATATGCTGTTAAATTTATATACAGTGCTTAGCAGTGGTGTTTTATTGCTTCATGATAAGTAGAAAACAAAGTAGTGCTTGCCAATAAATTGCATATTATAGCAAAGTTACAATAGAACTATATTTCATAATCTTAGGATCTAAACATAAGAGCAAGTTTTTGAAAAATATATAAAAGTATGGTGAATTTCATTTTCTATTATATTTTTAAGAATAAATTTCCTAATATTTATTAGGTTAAGCTTGTAACCTTTGTTGTTGAAATTATATCTATTGTTTAATTTATGTATAAACTTCTGAGAGAGCTATGCTAGACATCCACTGTGATGATAACTGTGTCAATTTCTCCTTAAAGATCTATTAATATTTGCCTTATATATTTTGATGTCATATTAGGTTAATAAAACTTTAAAATGTTTTATTTTTAATTATTTTAACATATTCATTTTTATTAATATCTTCAATTCTAACTTACTGTCTGATACTACTATAGTTATACTAGCTTTTTAAATCTTTTACATTAAATATTGTTTTAAATTATTTAATGTCAATGTTTCTGTGAATGTACTTTCTGGTTTTTCGTTAGCATTATCTACCTATATAAAATGATTTAAAAATTTGAAAATATGAATATATTTAATATCTATATTTAAAGCCCAAATCCAATTAAAATTGCTAACACAAATTTTTTACAAAGTAAACTGAAGGCCATGATGTTTTCACAGATAAGTTCTATCAAAAGTTTAAGGAAAAAATAATACCAATCTTATAAAAAGTCTTTCAGATGACTTGGGAGATGGGAACTTTTTCTAATTTATTTTATAATGCCCATATCTGAAATTATAAAACCAGATATTTCTTGGTATTACCTGAAAATTATAAATCTGTGTTCCTGCAAACACATATATACTGAAATAATAATATATAAAAGAATAAATATATTATGAGCAAAGGGGATTTATTCCAGAAACATAAAGGTCTTCAACACTAATAAATCAAAAAATTTACCATTGCAGTATATTTGCAACTCAACAGATGCAGAAAATTATTTTACAAAATTATGCACCCTTTCCTGATCAAATATCCAGCTAAGCAGAAATTGATGAAATCTTTCTGAATGTATTAAAGGACATTTGTTATAGACTGAATTGAATTTTCCCTAAAACTCATCTATTGATGCCCTGACCCCATATTGTGACTGCATTTGGAGAAAGGGCCATTAGGAGGTAATCAAAGTTTAATAAAGTCATGAGTGTGGCCTTAATTAAATAGGAGTGATGATCTTACAAGAAAAGGAAGCATACACTCCCTCTCTCTGTAGAGAAGAAAGGCCATGTGAACACACAGAAAGAATGTTGCTAGCAGCAAGCAAAGGAGAAAGGCACCCCCAGAAACCAACCCTACTGGCACTTCGATCTTGAAATCATATTAGATTATAAAACTTTGAAATTGCTAACACAGATTTTTTACAAAGTAAACTTCCAGCCTCCAGAACTGTGAGTAAATAAACATGTGCTGTTTAAGCCACGAGTCTGTTACTTTGTTATGGCAGACCAAGTCAACTAATACAGTATCTATAAAAAAGTACAGATAACTTCATACCAAATGGTAATATATTGAATATAGTCCCTCTAAAATCAGAAAAAGGAAGGGGTATTCATTCTTACCATTTTAGTTCATCATGAAATTGAGTGACCCAGCCAGTACAATAAGGAAAGAGAGAAAAAAGAATTAGGGATTATTTTTATTTTTAGGCAATATGAAAATCTACATGAAAAATTCTAAGTAATCTACTATAATACTAGAACTAAATTGCTAGGACTAAAAATGAATTTAGAAAGAATGTAGGATACAAAGTCAACATAGAAAATTCAGTTTCAGCTATTAACTTGCAATTTATGATAGCAACAAACATTGGAAAAATATAAATAGAATGACTAATAAACAGCATATAAAATTTCCACACTATAAAAATGAGATACTATTAAAACTAAAGTCCAGACGCCTGGGTGGCTCAGTGGGTTAAGCCTCTCTCTGCCTTCAGCTCACGTCATGATCTCAGGGTCCTGGGATCCAGGCCCTCATCGGGCTCTCTGCTCAGTGGGGAGCCTGCTTCCCCCTCTCTCTCTGCCTGCCTCTCTGCCTACTTGTGACCTCTCTCTGTCAAATAAATAAATAAATTCTTTAAACAAAACAAAACAAAAATCTAAGGTCCTAGGGCGCCTGGGTGGCTCAGCGGGTTAAAACCTCTGCGTTTGGCTCAGGTCATGATCTCAGGGTCCTGGGATTGAGGCCTGCATCAGGCTCTCTGCTCAGCAGGGAGCCTGCTTCCTCCTCTCTCTGCCTGCCTCTCTGCCTACTTGTGATCTCTCTCTGTCAAATAAATAAATAGAATCTTTAAAAAAACCACAAAAACTAAAGTCCTAAAGAAATGAATATATACATCTTATGGATTAGAAGTCTCAATACTGTTGACAGTTTTCCTAAAAGTGATTTATAGATTAAAAAGTTCCTATCAAAGTTTCAGAAACATTTTTAATAAAAATGAATAAATTAATTCTAAAGAATATATATGGAAATGCAAAGACTTTGAATAGCCTAAATACTTTCAATAAAAGATGATAAAATTTGAACATTTTATGTTACCTCATGCTAAGACTCACAAAGCTATATTATTAATCAAGACAGTCTAACATTTGTGTGAAGATAGACAAATAGGTCATTAAATCTAAATAGAGAGTCCAAAAATAGAATAGCATATATGCAGTTTATTTCATTTTTGACAAAGTCACTATGGTAACTAAAGATGAAAGTATAGACTTTTAAACAAATGGTGCTACAAAAACTACATAAACATATGAAACAAGATACACAAAAATTAATTTCCAAAGCTTCACAGATCTACATATAAGAGTTAAAACTATAAAATTTGTAAATTAAATATAAGAGAAAAACCCTTGCAACCTTAGAATAAATCATTTCTTAGTACAAAGAAAGAAAAAAACCCATTAAACTCATTGTAAAAATAAAAATATATAGATGGACTTCCAGTTTGAAGAAGTCTAATCTGTGTCAGCTATTTTTCTTCTTATTTTCTTCTTATTTACCTCATTTGTAGAAATTTGGAGGAAGCAAATTTCCATCCGCCTCTGACTGATTTTGGACTCAGATCCAACAATCTTAAACCTTCAGCTCATACTTGCTCCTCTGTGTGTCTATTCCTCTTCATATCCACAGAAATACTATTTTGTTTGTGTGAAGTGCTATTTTTTTCTATTTTCATATACCTTAGTATTTGCTGTTGGATTGGAAGTCATAAAATATCAGCTCACAAAGCCATCCTGAAGTTTTAGCAGTATTTTTAGACAGATTACATGACAAAATTCCTGGAGAAAAAGGAAGAAGATGCATTCTTTCCTATGGATAAAAGCACAAAAGCCACTGAAGGCAGAATGATGGGGTCCCAGAAGAGCCATAGAAGCAGTGATGTGAAGACTGCAGTTGCTAGGCTGCTTGGAGGCAGCTGGATCAAGAGAAACATAAGGAGAAGCAAAGAGCCTTTGTCAGCTTCATAATTTGGTCCAACACTATCTTGGCCTTCTGGTCATTCAAGGCACTTTGCATGACTCAGCATGTTGGACCACATTCTTATCATCCACCACAACTTTAAATCTGGAGTGACAGTGCAGGTTATAAAACAAAACAAAAACTAACAATCTAAAACTAGTTAATTATTAAACAACACTTTATGCAAAACCTTCCTAGTCACTCAAAAATTATTCTTGTTAAGTTTAAAATGTGTGACTTCAACCAGAAGGTAGAATTTCTTCTATGCCATCAGGGTAATCAGTTGAACAATTTTTTTGAAAAAACATATGAAAAATATACACTTTCTCCCACTTCAACAAGTTGGCATGCTGTTTCTGTACACTGGCAGCTCAAAATCAGTGGAAAGAAATCTCTTAAGCTCTCCATGATCATAGGTTTTGGAGAAGAATGCTTCTAAACAACCACATTTCTAAAGTAGGCTAAAAATATTTGTACTTACAATTAAATTTACATATCTTGGTGGAGACAAATGTTACCAAATCATAAACTCATGCCTTTGTGTTGTTAAAAAAGCAGGTAATGAGCCACATTTTATACTTGGCAGGTCTGAGAGTAAATTACATTCTTTTACTCTCCTTGTCACTTTTATTCAAGCTAAAAATAATGATTAAAATGAGCAAGTAAGGCAAACTTGAAGGGGAAAGATTACGAGAGAATGACATTGTGGTGGAGGGGATTCTGGAGTGTTCATACACAAATCTGAGCAGTATAATTTTGTTGTTGCCATTGGCATGCCTCAACACTACTTTCAGAATCCCTTTGTATAAATCTTGGTATGGGTAGCGGATTCCTGAAGAAATAGGCTCAAATTTACATTTGAATATCAACAAAAATGTGATTTTAATATTCTTTGTGTTGGGCTCTATGAATATTGTACTAAATATTCTATTGTTTTAATTTTTATATGTCAAGGTGTATTAGTTTCCTATTGATATACTAATAAATTAACCCAAACTTCATTACCTAAAAAACCTCACAAATTTATTATTATCCTATAGTTCTGGGGGTCAGTAGTACAGAATGGATTTGTCATAGCTCTATATTGCTTCTGGAATCTGTAAAGAAGGAATCATTTCCTTTCCTTTTACAGTTTATAGGAATGTCCTCTATTCCATAGATTGTGGGCCAGCATTAGTCCAATCTCTCCCTTTCTAAAGAAAAAAAATTAAATCAACTTTATAGAGGCATAATTTCCATGCAGTAAGATCCCTTTTACTTGTACTGTTCAATGATGTTTGATGAATGTTTACACTCCTGAAACCAGCACCACGAGCAAGAGAAAGTACTTCACCACAAAATGTCCCGTAGTCCCCCTTAAGGCAAATCTACCTTCCAGGCCCCAGGAACCTTCTAATCTGAATCTTTTAACTGTAGATTTGTTTTACAGTACTTGATATAAATGGGATCATAGAGGATGAACTTTGGCTCATTATAACTGACCTCCATCTATATTGCTGAGTCTATCGATAGCTCATTTGCTTTTATTGTTTCATAATATCCCTTATTATACCAACCACAGTTTGTTTACCCATCTGGCAGTTGGTGTAAAATCGCATTGTTTCTGATGTTTTTGGTGTTGCAAATAGAGCTTTGTAAATGCTAATTTTGGGACATGTATCACTTTATTTCTATTAAAGTATAGTTAACATACAATATTAGATTTATTTCAGGCATACAACACAGTGATTCAGCATTTATATACTGTTGAAAGTAATCACCATTATAAATCTCATTATACTCTGTCGCCATACAAAATTGTTACAATATTATTAACTGTATTCCTTATTAACTATATTTCCTATGCTGTCCATTTGATTTCCTTTATGTATATATTTTTATGTATTTCATAACTGGAAGTTTGTACTTTCTAATCCCCTTTCCTTATTTTGCCCATCCCCCTACACCCCTCTAGCAAAAACTTTACTGCTTTCTGCATCCATGGTCATTCTGCTTTATTATGCTTTATTTTTTTAGATCCCAGATATAAGTCAAATCATATGGCATTTGTCTTGCTATGATTATTTTTTCACTTAGCATAATATCCTCTAGGTCCATCCATGTCATTGCAAATGGCCAGATTTAATTCCTTCTTATAGTTGACTAATATTTCATTGTACATATTTATACCATATCTTTATTATTCACTCATTGATGAGCATTTAGGTTGCTTCCATATCTTGGCTATTGTAAATAATGCTGCAATAAACATAGGGCGGTTATCTTTTAGAATTAGTGCTTTTGTTTTCCTTGCGTAAATACCTAGCAGTGGAATTACTAGATCATATGGTAATTCTGTTTTTAAAATTTTTTTGAGGAATCTCCCTTCTGTTTTTCACAGTGGCTATACCAGTTAGCATGCCCAATGACAGTGCATGACAGTTCCTTTTTTTTCACAACCTCACCAATACTTATTTCTTGTGTTTTTGATTTTAGCCATTCTGACATGTGTGTGAGGTGATAACTCATTGTGGTTTTGATTTGTATTTCCCTGATGATGAGTGATGCAGAGCATCTTTTCATGTGTCTGTTGGCCATCTATATGTCTTTTTTGTAGAAATGTCTAATTAGATTTTAGTTAGTTTTTTTAAATTAGAGTGCCTGTTTTTAAATTAAATTTTTTTTTGATATGGCATTGTGTGAATTCTTTATATGTTTTAGATATTAACCTACATGTCCACTT
The DNA here is from genome assembly GCA_004023965.1 of Spilogale gracilis. NCBI lineage: Eukaryota > Metazoa > Chordata > Mammalia > Carnivora > Mephitidae > Spilogale > Spilogale gracilis. The sequence goes on from PITA01001460.1 coordinate 69,276, forward strand.
CCTTTGTTTTTTTTTTAGTTCTAATTAATTTCTGCCCTGATTTTTTATTGTTTCCTTCCTCCTACTACCTTTCGGCTTTGTTTGATCTTTTTATTTTCCTCATTCTTTCAGGTACGATTCATCATTTGAGGGTTTTGTTTTGTTTTGTTTTTTATTTAATGAAATGGACCTGTACTGCTAAAAACTTCCTTCTTAGAACTGCTTTTGCTGCATATCATTGATTTTAGAAGTTGTGTTTTCATTTTTTTTTGTCTCAAGGTATTTTTTAAATTTTCTTTGATTTCTTCATTTACCCATTGGTTATTTATCATATACAGTAGCATGTTTAGCTACCACATGTTTGCATTTTCTTCAGTTTTCTGCTTGTATTAGATTTTTAGTTGATGATCCTGTGGTCAGAAAAGATAATCAATCTTCTTAAATCTGAGACTGGTTTTATGGCCTAGCATGTGATCTTTTCTGAGTAATATTTTCTGTACACCTGAAAATAATGCATTTTCTATTGTTTCGGATGGAATGTTCTGTATATATCTCTTAAGTCTATTTGATCTAATGTGTTGTTGAAGGCCAATGATTCCTTATTGATTTTTTGCTAGATGACTTATCTATTTATGTACATGGGGTTTGAAAATCTTACTATTTTTTATACTACTCTCAATTTCTCCTGTTATGTCTGTTAATATTTGCCTTTAGCTGCCCCTGTAATGGGTATATAGACATTTACACTGCTATATCCTCCTTTTGAATTGGTCTTAATCATTATGTAATGCCCTTCTTTGTCTCTTGTTAGAGTCTTTTGTTTTAAAGTCAACTTTGTCTGATATAAATATCTAGCTTAGCTTTCTTTTAATTTCCATTTGCATGGTGTATCTTTTTCCATTACTTCACTTTCATTCGTGTGTATCTTTAGTTCTGAAGTGACTCTCTTTTAAGCAGCATGCATACATACATGTCTTCTATTTTTATCTATTCTCTCTGTGTCTTTTGAGGTCTTTAGTCCATTTACCTTTAAAGTAATTATTGATAGACCTATTTGTTTCCATTTTGTTGGTTGTTTTCTAGTTGTTTTTGTGGTTCTTTGTCCCTTTTTTGTTCTCTTCCCTTGTGATTCCCTTAGAATTATGTTTGTTTTTCTATTTTTTGTCTATCTAACATATATATTTGGTTTGTGGTTACCTTGAGATTTATGTATAAAACCCTATATATATAGTAGTTTAAGTTGATTGTTGCTTAAATTCAAATGTGTTCTAAAAGCACTACATTTCTACTTCCTCCACATATACATTTTATATTTTTGCACCATATTTTTGCCCTACTATTTTGTGAAACCCTTGACTAATTATTGCAGGTCTAGATGATTTACCACTCTTGTCTTCTAACTTTTTTATTAACTATATAGTGGGCTGAAATACTATCTTCACTATATATTTAACTTTATCAATGAGGGTTGTTTTTTTAGAATTTTTAAATTTCTAGCTATGACTTTTTCTTTTCCATTTAAAGAAGCCTCTAACATTTCTTGCAAGGCTATTTGGTTTTGATAAACTCCTTTAACTTTTGCTTATCAGGGAACCTCTGTATTTCTCCATTTCTGAGTCATGTTCTTTCCGCATAGAGTATTCTTAGTTGTGTTTTTTTTTTTTTTTCCTTTCAGCACTTTGAATATATTATGCTACTCCCTTTTGATTTTTTTTAATTTATGTATTTGACAGAAAGAGATCACAGGTAGTCAGAGAGGCAGGCAGAGAGAGGAGGAAACAGGCTCCCCACTGAGCAGAGAGCTCGATGTGGGCCTCATCCCAGGACCCTGAGATCATGACCTGAACCGAAGGCAGAGGCTTTAACCTATTGAGCCACCCAGGCACCCTATGCTACTCCCTTTTGATTGAAAAATTATCTAATAGTCTAACAGGGTTTCCCTTGCATGTGACTAGTTTTTTCTATTGCTGCTTTTAAGATTCTCTTATTTTTAACTTTTGCAACTTTGATTATACTGTGGGTCTCTTTAGGTTCATCTTACATGGGACTCTCTGTGTGTGTCTTAGATGTGGATGTTTCTTTCTTTCACCAGGTTAGAAAAGCTTTCAGCAATTTTTTTCCCCAAATAGCATTTCTCTCCCTTTCTCTTTTCTTCTTCTGTGACCCCTATAATTTGAATGTTATTATACTGATATTGTTCCACAGATCCCTTAAACTATCCTCATTTTTAAAAATTATTTTTGTTTTTTTCAGTTCTGATTGTGTGATCTCTAGTCCTCTGTCCTCCACATCACTGATTTATCCATCTGCCTTATCTAATCTGCTGCTGATTCCTTTTAGTATGTTTTTCATTTCAGTTATTGTATTTTCAGCTTTGATTTTTTTGTGTTCTCTTTGTTGAAGTTCTCCTTGTGTTTATCTATTCATCTCCCATGTTTATTGAGTATCTTTATGACCATTACTTTGAATTTTATCCAGTAGATGTTTATGTCCATTTTGTTTTATTCTTTTTCTGAGCTTTTATCTTTTTCCTTCATTTGGAACATTTTCCTCTGTCTCATTTTGCTTAAACATCTGTTTCAATATATTAGATAAATCAGTGGCATCTCCCCATCTTGAAGGAATGGTTTTGTGCAGAATGTGTGGTTGGGACCCAGTAGCACAAACTCCCCTAGTCGCTCAAGTCAATTCCCCAGGGGTGTGTGGTCTTTGTGTGCCCTCTTACTGTGGCTACGCCACCACTGATACAGATTTGCTAGTGTGCAGGGCTGTCCCCCAGCACTACTTTCTGTAAGGTCTGGCTGCAACTGCTATGTGGTGAGTTGATCTGATTCCTGGATTGTCCGGCTGGAACTGTTGTAGGTGATCTAGTGTTGTAGGCGTCCTAGTCTGGTCCAAGTTACCGCTTGGGAGGGCCTCTGTTGTCAGTCTTGTGTATTTATTTTGATATGTCTGTGAGAAGAGTTGAGCTCAGGATTTTCCTATTCTTCCATCTTGCTCTCCAACTTCCCAATATCTGCTTTTTCCATCATATTTCCTTTTTTAACTATGACCCTCTGCCTCACTCTTATACAGACTCTGGTTATTACACTGAACTCACTTTGATGATCCAGAAAAATCTTCCTATCACAAGATTTGTAAGCCAGTCACCTCTGCAATGTCCTTTTTGCCATGTAACATACCATCTTTATAGGTTCTAGGGGCTGTAACATAAAATTTTCTGGGGAGGAGCTTTATCCTGCCTGCAGTAAGTAGATTCAATATGAGAATATTTGTGACTAGATTTTTAATTTTTTTTTTTTTATTTTAGAAAGCTAGTGAAGTATAGATAGGTCAACAAAATGAAGGGCATTAAAAATAATCTCTGATTCTACCCTCTAGAGTTCACTATTATTAATGCATTTCCTATATCTTTCTATAGTTCTTATTGGATTTATGTATATCTATGCTTCTGGATTTTATAAAAATTGAAAGAAATACTGTATATTACTCTAACATCTTTTTGACAGTGATATCAAGAATATATATCTTTTATCTTAATAAATACATGCCTTTAGTATTTTTTTGGCCAAATATTGGTCCCTTGTATACAATATTTGGCCCTATACACTTAATCTCACAATTTAATGTTGAACTTTTGCATTAACACATACATCAATTTCTTAGGCTAAATACCTAAACAAGATATTGCTATGTCAAATGTAGAATGTTTAGTTTAATGTTAAGCAGACTTAAAGTACTTATTTCTTCAAACCTTCCTACATATTAGTAGTGTGATTCATTTTATTGTTGCCAATTTTTTGGAAGAAAAGTCTGACTGTGGTTTTAACCGGGCCCAATCCTGACACAAACTGTTTGCAAGTGTTAACCTTAAAAAAAAGATATATTTATTTAGAAATAACAGATAGCAGAGAGGCGCCTGAGTGTTTCAGTCACTTATGCATCTCTTAATTTCAGCTCAGGTCATGATTTCAGGGTTGTAAGATCAAGTACCCAAGTCAGGCTCCCTGCTGGGCATGGAGCCTGCTTGAGATTCTCTCTCTTCATCTCCTGTGCCACCATCCCTACGAAGAAAAAGAAAAGAAAAGAAAAAAAAGAAAAGAAAAGAAAAGAAAAGGAAAGAAAAGAGAAGAAAATAAAGAAAAGAAAAGAGAAGAAAAGAAAAAAGAAAAGAAAAAGGTAATTACAATCTGTGACAAGAAGCTATAGTAAAACTGTAGTCAAGTACTTAGAGCAAAGGAGGGGAATATTCCTTTACAAAGGAAAGGGGGAATTTGGGAGAACTATTATAAACAAAAACTTTATTGGAGTAAACTGATAGTTTGAAGTATAGTGGCTTTTTGTTGGCTGATTTATGACAGTCTCTCATTGCCTGGACTGTTGCCAGGGTTAGAGGAAAAACTTCCTCCTGGTGGGATAGTAAAGTAACAGCTAAAGTAGTTTGGACTTGCAAGGTATGTGTCTTTCTGTTGGGTTTTGCAATTGATGATGGGTAGTAGGATGTGAAAACTCCCCCTGCTCACCTTCTGGTTCCCTTCTAACAAGGTTTCATTTTATTTTCACCTAAGTCAAAAGTATAAGGAATTCCATAACAGGGACTTGGAGGTAAATTGTGTAATTTTCTCTAGGAGAAGAGAGGACATGGAAATCTCCATTCACTTATCTTTTCATTTGTGACTTTATTCATCCATTTATTTTTAGTCTCTGCAGATTTTTCATTACTGTTAAGAGTTACAGGGAATATGACAATGAACAAAACCATCAAGTTTATTAGTCTCAGTATTATAGTCATGTGTGTGTAGGAGGGTCATAAACAATAAGCAAATATCTAAATGAATGAGATAATTTCATACAGTGAAATGAGAGTATGGTGGTGAACATACTCTATTTGATATGGGAATACATTGAACATAAAGAAGCAAGGTTTGGACAGATGGGGGCTGAACGTTGGGCAGGGATATCTCCCTGAGTTAGGAGTGAGGAAACTGAAATGAGGTCAGTATAGCTGGAATATATGGTCTTGGGCTAGTTGAAGTCAGCAGGGCTCGGTTATAATGTTCCAGACCCATGTTAAATCATACAAACAAAAAAACCACAAGAATCCTTTCTAACTGCAATGAGAAATCACTGTGGGATTTCAAGAAAAAAGTATACATTTAAATTATGGTTAAAAGGACTTCACTTGGCTGTTCTGTAGAAATTGGTATGCTACATTTTAAGAGAGGAAATAGGAAGGCCAGTTAGGAAACTATTTCAAAGGGCTGATGCATTGGCTTAAGGTGGTAGCACAGCTAGGAGAAAAATTAGCTGGTTTGGGGATGCATTTCAGATCTAAATTGGTACTCCTCACTACACTATGGGCACCACACTGAGGAACCGAAATAAGATTCTGTTGTTTCTTCTAAATACTCTATACCCTTACCCCAAGCAAAAATTGGACTTCAGAACTCCTCTGACACTCATCTTAATGTGGAAACAGCTATTTTCTGATCCCGTGACAGAGAGGGTTGGTAATAATTAAAAATGAAGAGTAAAGGAGTATGTCCTGTAACATATTTTTAAGAAACCAATATTCATATTTTCTATTATATTTTGCTTGCCTGTTATAGGTATCTGAAATAACCTACAGTTTCTTTCATATTGAGGTTTTGCTTCCAGAAGTCCAGAGTACAGACACAAATAACTTGTCTGGAAGTAACAACCCATTAGCAGTCTCCTATACTTTAGCACTACTTAGATTATAAGGATGACTAAATTTAAAATTGGAGGGGCAGCTGGGTGGCTCAGTTGGTTAAGAGACTGACTTTGGCTCAGGTCATGATCCTGGAGTCCTGGAATTGAGTCCTGCATCCGGCTTCCAGCTCCATGGAGAGTCTGCTTCTCCCTCTGACCTTCTCCCTTCTCATGCTCTCTATCTCTCTTTCTCTCAAATAAATAAATAAAGTATTTTAAATTTAAAATTGTAAGGGTCTTTTTAAAAAATGTTTTATTTATTTGACAGAAACACAGCTAGAGAGGGAATACAAGCAAGGGGAGTGAGAGAGGGAGAAGCAGGCTTCCCAAAAAGCAGGGAGCCTGCTGTGGGACTCCATCCAGGAACTCCAGGATCATGACCTGAGCTGAAGGCAGATGCTTAACGACTAAGCCACCCAGGTGCCCCAGAAGGGTCTTTAAAAGATCCTTCCAATATTGATCATTTCAGCTGAGTTTTTCAGAAGTAAACTTAAGAAAATAATTTATTTGAAAGTGGAAAAAAAGGGAAGTTTTCCCAGAAAAAAAAAGCTTATAAAGGATTAGAGGAATGAGAAGGAAAAGAATCTCAACAAGTGTACAATATTAAGCCAAGTTATACAGAAACAATACTGAACAAAATCCCCACCTTCTATGTCCCATGTAGAAGACAATAAAGCTGGAGTAGTTGTCCCCACATGTAATTTGTTGAACAACATAAAAATCTAATATGTAAGAAACCAATAAACCAATAAAAAATAGGCAAGATGGGCGCCTGGGTGGCTCAGTGGGTTAAAGCCTCTGCCTTCGGCTCAGGTCATGATCTCAGGGTCCTGGGATCGAGGCCCATATCAGGCTCTCTGCTCAGCAGGGAGCCTGCTTCCTCCTCTCTCTCTGCCTGCTTGTGATCTCTCTCTCTGTCAAATAAATAAATAAAATCTTAAAAAAAAAATAGGCAAGATATCTGAACATGCACCTGAAAAAGATGAACAGTTGGAGGATAACCATAAGAAAATATGCTTGACATCATATATTATTAGGAACTGTAAATGAAAACAACAGTGAGATACCACTACGCACCTATTAGAATGATTAAAATCCAAAACACCAGATACTGTTGAGGACGTAGAGCAACACAAACTTTTATACATTGATGGTGGGGATGGAAAATGGTATGGTCACCTTGAAAGACAGGGTGGTTTCTTATAAAACTAAACTATGATCCAGCAATGATACCTCTTGATATTTACCCAAATGAATTGAAAACTCATATCCACCAAAACCCTGCATGTTTATGTTTATACTGCTTTAGTCATAATTTTTAAAACTTAGAAGCAACTAAAATGTCCTTCAGTAGGTGAATGCATAAACAACCTGAGTACATTTAGATATTGAAATAGTAGTCAGTGCTAAAAAAAAAATCAGACCATGAAAAAACTTGGAGGAAACTTAAATGTGGATTGCTAAGTAAAATAAGCCAATCTGATAAGGCTACACCACTGTATGATTCCAATTAAATGACATTCTGGAAAAGACAAAACTATAGAGACACTGAAAAGATCAGTGGGCTTAGAAGGAGGGAGGGAAGAATAAGTGGAGCACCGGGGATTTATAGGTCAGTGAAACTCTTCTGTATGATGGTGTAATGGTGGCTACATATCATTATACATTTGTCAAAACTCAAAAAAATGTATATAACAATAAACCCTAATATGGACGGTGGTTAATAATGCATCAGTATTGGCTTATTAATTGAAGAATGCACTACACTAATGCAAGATGTCAATAATAGGGGAAAATGGAAGATGAGGATGAAGAAGTATGTGGGAACTCTATAATTTCCACTCAATTTCTATATTTACCCCTAGAATTGCTCAAAAATAAATTCTATTTAAAAAACATAAAGGCAGGATTACTGCACAAGTAATTCTATTTGAAGATTTTCTTATTTCTCTTTTACCAAATTTTTTGAGATAAACTTATCAAACTTATCTCTGTAGTTTAATATGTAAGTTTATTCTAAAGACATTCTGTTATCATTATTATCAATATTCCCCTTTCCTGGGTGTATGTATGTATGTGTATTCACTCATATTAATTATAGAGGTCAGGTTCTTTTCCTGGTTTGGGAGAAGGGAGGCAAATTTTCAATTGTGTTACCTTAATAGTCTGCTTGTATTTCTTGATGTTTGGCTTGAATAATTTGATATTACATGATTTGTTACAAAAATTATAATGACAATTATTTTGAACTTGAGGAAGCCTAGCTCCAATGGTTTAAAAGCTTTTCCCATTTTTGTAGTTTAGTAAGAGCTCTTCTGAGTGATATTAAGATTGGTACAGTCTAGTACCAGCCACTGTGCTCCAGGTTTTTGTTGTTATTATTGTTGTTTTTTAACGAGGTCATTTCCTAGACCAGGAATCTTCCATTATTATACAGTGCCATATAAATATGCAATGTCTTAGAGTAAGAAACTTGTCCTGGAGCTTTAGAGACTACATGTTAATTTATGTTTCTGACCCAAAGTGTGAATGAATCTCATTCCTTTTTCATTTAGTGTCAGAAAAGATATATTTTCATAGTGTCACCTTATTATATATAAATAAATATATATCAATACATATGCATATATATTTTATGCATGTGATATATATTTATGTTTTCATGTATTTATAACTATGGTATATGTATGTCTTTACATATGCATGTGTATGATAGATAATGGATGAAACCTCTTCTGATCATCTGTAAGTTTTAAAACCCATATTGGGTTATAATAATCATCTCTATAACACTAAGTCATATGATTAACCCCATTTCTCAATTTTTCCATATCAGTATACAAATAGTGTGATTTGGAAGTGGTCATTATGGATGTATATTTTTCTTACTTTAGGTGTTGTATATCACCTTGCAGAAGTCTAGATCCCTTGTCAAGATTCTTGGATCAAAGTGTTCTTTCTTGATGGATCCTCCTCTATTTCTTGTGTCTTGTATTTGGTCAGCTTGTATTAAGTCATGTTCCCACATTATTGATTCCTGCCTCTGCTCTAAGTCAATCCCCTCTGATTCTTCTGTCACAGACAGGAAGTGGTTGAGGAAAAAATAAAATTTGTATGTGTTTACCCTGCCTTTCAATGTTGTGAAAATGGTCCCCAAGTTGGGTGTTTTTCAATTTTTTTTCCTTCTCTATTTTTGTTCTTTTTCTTCTTCTTCTTTTTTTAAATTTTTTTTCCTTCTCTCCTTTCATCTTTAAGTTAAGAGTTGTTGATGAGTCTTTCAGAATTAATCTATTCTCCAGTGTGTGCTATTCTCCTGATAGGAGAAAGACACGTAGGCCCATAAGGTACCTCTTGATTGAATCCTAAAATTCACTGTTTCTCATACTTATATTTAAGACTTCATCTTATTTTATTTCTTTGCTTTTTTTCAAACATAGTATATCTTTACTTCTCAGTTTTGGGTTTTCTTTCTTTCCTCTCTTTCTTTTTTTCTTTCTTTCTTTCTTTCTTTCTTTCTTTCTTTCTTTCTTTCATTTATCTCATGTAGAGGAATAGAACAAATCTCCATTTATTACAACTTATGTGGATAACTCAGGTAGAATATGAACTGGAATCCCCTTCACAACTTAAATCAGTATGAGAAAAAGGACAATCCTGGAAAACAAGTTGGGAAAGAATTAGAAATTACACTATATATATGAGGGAAATTCAAATCAAAACCACATTGAGATATCACCTTACACCAGTTAGATGGCCAAAATTAACCAAATAGGAAACAATAAGTGTTGGAGAGGCTGTGGAAAAAGGGGAACCATCTTATACTGCTGGTGGGAATGCAAGTTGGTGCAGCCCCTTTGGAAAACAGTGTGGAGATTCCTTAACAAATTAAAAATAGAGTTACTCTATGACTCTACAATTGCACTGCTGGGTATTTACCCCAAAGATAGAGATGTGGTGAAAAGAAGAGCCATATATATCCCAACGTTCATAGCAGCAATGGCCACCAACACCAAACTATGGGAAGAGCCAAGATACCCTTTAATAGATGAATGGATAAAGAAGATATGGTCCATATATACAATGGAATATTATGCAGCCATCAGAAAGGATGAATACCCAAATTTTGTATCAACATGGATGGGACTTGAAGAGATTATGCTGAGTGAAATAAGTTAAGCAGTGAGAGTCAAGTATCATATGGTTTCACTTACTTGTGGGGCATAAGGAGTAACACGGAGGACATTAGGAGAAGGAAAGGAAAAGTGAATTGGGGTAAGTCGGAAGGGAGAAAAACCACGAGAGACTGTGGATTCTGAGAAACAAACTGAGAGTTTTGGAGGGGAAGGAGGTGAGGGTATGGGTGAGCCTGGTGGTGGGTATTAAGGAGGGCATATATTGCATGGAGCACTGGGTGTGGGGCATGAACAATTTTGGAACACTAAAAAACTAAAATAAAATTTAAAAAATAAATTACAATAATATATATTAGTACCCAGCTTCTAAGATACATTTTACTCATTCTTATTCCTTTTCCTATGGCCAACCAATAGAATACATTCTGAATCAAACCCCCTTTCTCCACCACTTACACCCCAAAAAGGCAGATAAAGTTTGTATCTGTTCATATACTCTTGTATTTCAAGGGAACTAATATTATGCACCATACTAGGTGCTTTATTTATGCAATGAGAATATTAATCCTATAATAGTTGATTATTTTGGGACATATTATGTAAGGATAACAAACCACGATACAAAGTGATCTAGTCTGAACAGTAGGTAAGGTGAATTCTAGATTTGGCCAATGACTAATCAATTTTAATGCATGGCATGTTGGAGGTGATAAAATTTTCAGAGAACTTAAAAGCATTATGTTCATGTTATCCATGATATCCATGTTCTCCAACCGGTGAGTAGTGAACCCTTGAAAGGTATACAATTATTATAATAGGTCTTGTATTTTGTATTTTTATTACTTAATTTTAATTTTATATAATTTTATTAACCTGTTTGTTGTTTCACTTCTTAACCTAATAGAATACAACAGGCACATAGAAATATACTTGAAGTAATATTTATTGTGTAATGAAAAAATGATTTTGAACCAAGATACTTGCATATGCAAAATAAAATGTATCCCTGCACACAAATATGATGTAAATATAAATTTTTGGTGAGCATTTATGGTATGATAGGCATGGTGGAAAATATTGGGGATACAATGATCAAAAATTTGCAGAGAGCATGTGACATTAATTTAAATAAACACAGAAACAAAAATAGCAACTGTGACAAAAGTTAAGAAGGGATCCATTTTCCAATTAACTTTCTAAACTATGTATTTATCCATTTGCTTGTCATTTTCTTCTATTGCCTCCCCCAACCATATAGGAAGAAATTTGGTCTATTTTATTTACTGCCAGATATATTCTGACATATAGTAAATTATCAATACTATTGGTCCAATGAATTAATGACAGTGAATTAAGATGGATTTGAGGTATTCAAGGCCATTAGTAAAGGCAACCTTATATACCTGAATTCTGAGTTCTGAAGAGTGGGTTGGATTTATTTAGATGAGAAGGAGTTGGAATACTATCAGGCAAAGGGAACTTCTGTGTAAAAGCTCTATGTTGAAGTAAGCATAGTGAATATGAACCACAATAGAGGGCTAGTGCTGACATGAAGGGAGAAGAAGAAGCTTCAAAGGTGCTGGAGAGTAGGTAGGTAGAGAGAGATCTTCTCCAAGGCCTTTGTGAATAATGTTAAAAAAATTAATCTTTCTTAGAGTATTGAAAGTCATTAAATAAATGTAAGCAATGAACTGAAGTAGTCAGATTTGTACTTTAAAATAATATCTGTTGTTAATTATTCTTAATGAAAATGTCTTATAGAAGGAATATGGTTGAAAAAGAGAGGACCTAAAATAAACCTTGGATAATTATTTAAGGTCTGTTAAAGGAACATGACATATTAAAGAAGTCAGAAAGAAAAAAAAAACACAACAAGATAGGAGAAAAACAGAAGTGTGGTAATATAGTGGAAGGCAAGTGATGAGGGTATTTTAAGGAAGGGAGGCCACAGGGGTCAATGCTACTGAAAGGTAAATTGAATTGTAGAAGGATATTAAATATGCACAAGGTATAACAATATGGAGATTATCCTTGATTTTAGCAGAACAATTTAAATGGGAATGTATACTCCCTCACCTCTCTCTCTCTCTGTCTCTCTCTCTCTCTCACACACACACACACACACACACACACACACACACACACACACACACACATAAATTCCAAAGATATTGGATAGGAATGGTAATATGTAACTGAGTCCAGAAGGAAGTATTACTGTTGGCAACCAAATTCAAAGGCACCTGGAAGGCTTTAAACCTGAATGATAATCCTGGACTAATAATGGCAGTTTGTAAAATAATTTATTTTATTGGAATTTAACACTTTGGGTATAAGAACACTATGGGTACAGGAGACATATTTTCAGGTCCATGCAAAGTTGGAAGTTGGAACTGAGATCCTTTAACAAAGGCTAGACCTTCAAATGGACTGTTCCTATAGAGAATAAAATAAATAAAAGCAAACAAAAATCCTGCTCTCAAGGCATTTTGTCTTTGTCAGTCTTTGACCTTACTATGAAAATGAACTATGCTGAGAATCAATAACCAGAGTTCAACTCTCATTCATATAAGGAGATTGAATATTCACTTCTTTTGGTATCTGGAAAACCCCCACCCAAGAAGTTCTGTTTAATATGACCAGAAGCACCTTGGGACAACATATAGCATCCATACCAATATTTTTGGGGGGAAAAACACTTGAATAAAGCTCCTAGAATTCTTATAAATTATACTCACTCAAATATTAGCTTGTAACTCCAAGCTGCAGCACACATCAAAAAGTATCATGAAATAAAGCAAAAACAACACAGCAATTTCAAACTCTCAAAGGCAAGTAATAAAGAAATGATTACATAGAGTATAAACTAATTATGTAAAACATTTAATGAATTGAAAGAAGGATTGAAAACATGAGAAAAGAATAATAGAAAAGCAAAATTAAATAGGAAACTTTTGAAAAGAACTAAAATTATAAAAATTTAAAATATAAATATTTCTAATTAAAAACTGAATGAGATTTATTCCATTGATTTCAGTTATAGAAAATATCTATCATCCTTAACAGCTAATATAATAATGGAAGAAATCTCAAAATCAATAAATTTGAAAACATTAAAAATAAAAAAATAAATAAAAGCTTAATGAATGTATTAAAATTATAAATAGCTCGAGAGAATGGCTCTATGGCCTGAAATATATATATGTGCACACACATATATACATATATAATATATAATTACATATTATCATAAAATTGACAGAGAAAAAATGAGAAAGGAGTAGTTATAGATGTGATAAATCTGGAAAGTCTGATATATTTAATTTTCTTCCAGGGAAAGAAATCCAGAAGGTTTTATATAAGTCACATAATATTAGAATCATTTATTAGAATTTTCTAGAATAGATAAAAGACAAAAATGCTGATTTAGAAAGTACAATAAAACACTAACATGATAAAAAAATACAATCCATGTTTTTTTATTTTAAATTTATTTTATTTTTTCAGTGTTCCAAGATTCATTGCCCAATCCATGCTTTAATAAATGTCGTTAATGTTTTAAATTTTTCCCAAAGACAAAAGTATCTTAAGTGCATTCCAAGTGAAACAAAAATTATGTATAAAGGAAGAACAATGATACTAACATCAGACTTCTCTTGAGCATCAACCGAATTTGGAAAACTGTACACAAAGTAAAGCAGGAGATAATTTAAATAACCTTCAATGTAAGATTTTTTTTTAATGTGGGTAAACCATCATTGAAGAACAAGGGCAAAATTTCAGATAAATTGTAGAAGTTTATCGGCAATGCATTTTCACTAAGAGGACTTCTAAATCATTTATTTCAGGAACAAATAAATTGAATACATACAAAACATACATAAACCTAGAAATGAATGACAAGCAAAATAAAATGATAAAATAAAGAAACATGGAAACGTAAAAAATGTTGAAATAAAACAATATATCTTCAAAGGATTATCTTGAGTATTAAATAATAGTTTTAAACTGAAATTTAAAAAATGTTTGAAATACCACTCTAAATGTGGTCATTTTATAATTTTTATACTATTTTATTTGACAAAGAAAACAATAATTGTTTAGAAGCATTGGGTACTTTGTGATCATTGAAAAATACACTAAATTTCTGTTTGTTTGGAGAGGCATATAAATATTTTCTTACTTTAGAATTTATTGTGCTTATATATTTAAACACTGAAATGTACAAATAAATCATTAGATATCAAAAAGCATGCATAGTAAATAAAAAAGTATTGACTGTTAAAATATCAATCAACTTAAAATATCAAATATTAAGTATCAATTTAAAAGAGATATATTTTATTAAAAAGAAAAAACAAATCAGTGGTTGTAGAAAGTGCAGAATTAGTTGAAAGAAACACTTACAGGGATTATCATCTATATGTGGTTTATAATAAATTCATATAGAGTGCAAAGACATAGGGAGATTAAAAGAAAAAACATAGAATAAGATAAAGCTGTAAATTCATTTTAATATCCAACAAAGTAAACTTAAGGGCAAAAGACATTATTTAATATATATATAAGGAATTTATATAAGGAATTTATATAAGGAATATAGAGCAATGCTACATTTCTTTTTGCATGTAATAACATACTCAAAGATGCATAAAGAAAAAGTTGACAGATGGTAAGCAGAATGTAATAAATCTACCATTATACATGGAGATGTCATTCAACTCACTACTATGAGGTCCAACACCCAAACTTAGTAAAAATATGGACAATTTGAACAATACAGTTAAAAGTTTTCACTCATGAATATACATTGAATCCTGAATCCCGAAAGTAAAGAATATATCATTTTTTTAGGCACACATGAAGTATATTTGTAAAACGGTCTTTAAAATAAACTACACAGTAGCATAATCAAACTTCAAATAATTGGTAACATAGCATGTTATACAAAATTATGACAGTATTATCAAACTATAATTATACTATAACAAAACAATTAGCCTATACATATACCTATATGCAACTAATAGGTCAAAGAAGAAACTATGACAACATTTAAACATGAATAAGACAATAATGAACGTATTCCATATTAAAATTGAGGTAAATGCTTTTTTATGAAAGACAGAAAGGCTAAAATGCAATGAATAAGTATTCATCTTAAAAATTAGTGAAAAAATTAAAAAGTGAACTCAAATCAAAAGGAAGGAATAACAAGGAAATAAAGCCTGCCACAATTAATTTAAAAAGATAGAGAAAGATTAGTAGTTCAATAACCATTTAAAAGTCTTTAATGTGTTTGGTAAAAACACCAAGTCTGCATGATCTTAGGAGAAATTTGTACAAAATATTCAAAGCATACATAATTCTAATTCTATACAAAGCTTTAATAATAATATTGAAAAATTTTAGCAAGATTGTATTTTTTTTTTAAGATTTTATTTATTTATTTATTTGACAGAGAGAAACACAGCTAGAGAGGGAACACAAGCAGAGGGATTGAGAGAGGGAGAAGCAGGCTTCCTGCCAAGCAGGGAGCCCGATGTGGGACTTGATCCCAGGTCTCCGGGATCATGACCTGAGCCTAAGGCAGTCGCTTAACCAACTGAGCCACCCAGGTGCCCCAAGATTGTATTTTTTTAAATGTTAGAGAGAGAGAAAGAGAGAGAGAGAGAGAGAGAGAGAGGAGAGGCAGAGGGAGAGAATCTCAAGCAGACTCCCCACTGAACACAGAGCCCAATGCAGGACTCAGACTCAGGACCCCTAAGATCATGATCTGAGCCAAAACCAAGAGTTATTAACTCAACTGACTAAGCCATCCAGGCTCCCCACAAGATTGTATTTTAAAAGATAGGCAAGAAGCCTCATATTAAAATGGCTTGAAGAATGAATGGAAGATGTGGAAATAAAAAGAATAAATAGTAACAAATCTTTTCAAAACCTCCAGGGAAGTAGTAGAGAGGGAAAGTAGAAGAGAGGAGAGTAACTTGAAGTGAGGTTTGAATGAGGATTTTTCTTATTCTATGAGAGACTTGAGTATATTGCAAAGCCATAGAGGTGTATTATTCAACCATACAAAAGAAGGAAACCTTGCTATTTCTGAAAACACATGGATGGATGTTGAGAGCATAGTGCTAAGTAAAATGAGATGAAGATAGATAAATACCATATGATTTCATTTATCTGTGGAATCTTAAAAAACAAAAAAAAACAAAAAACAACAACAGTACAAGTATTCCCCTCAAACCTGTAGAAAATAGATTGGTAGTTTCCAGAAGAAGGGTAATGAAAAGTGAGTAAAATGAATAAAAGGATAGAAACTTCCAGTTATAAAAATAAATAAGACCTAGAGATTTAGTGTACAATATGGTGGTTGTAATCATAATACTTCATTGTATATTTCAAAGCTACTAAGGGAGTAAATCTTGAAAGTTATCACAAGAAAGAAAATTCTAGTTATGTGTCATGGTAGATGTTATTGTGGTAATCATTTCAGAATAGAAACATATATCAAATCATTATGTTCTATACTTGAAACTAAAATTATGTCAATTATACCTCAATTTAAAACACCAACAAAAAAGAAATGACAGAGGAAAGACTCAGAGTTGAAAGAGAAGCAAGAGAGAGTTGGAAATTTTCACATAGTTGAGAGTTTGTAAGCTTGTGAAGTGGGGGTCAAGTAAGATATTCCTGGATTTATAACAAGTTTCCTGGCTAGAACTGGAGAAGGTGACGACGATCAACAGTGAATCAGCTCATCCTGTTTTGTAACTTTCTGATGGGCATCCCTTGACATCTTGACTCCAGAAGCAGAGAAAGTCAAATTTTGAATGCATTGTTATAAGTAATAAAATACAAATTCCTTAAAAACTTTACAATACATCATGTTACCATTATACACTTTTTTTAGTCAACAAATTCTGACTGTTATCTTGAGTATTCTAAGGTTATGTTGGAAAAATTCTGAGAACACTTTTGCTTCAGTGAAAGGTTCCTTAGACTCCTCTGCAAACAACATTATAGTCTCCTTTTAGTTAATGTATTTTTTCCTGACTGTAATTGACACACATTAGCTTATTAGTTTCAGTTGTACATCATAATGCTTTGGTATTTTTATACATTATAAAGTGATTCTCACAAAGACTAATTCCCATCTGTCACCATACAGAGTTATTACAATATTACTGACTACATACTCCGTATGTTATACATCATATCCCCATGACTTTTTAATTTTATAATTAGAATATTGTACCTTAAATCCACTTCAATTATTATGTCCACCTCAACCCTTCACTTCTCTGGTAACCAACAGTTTCTTTCTTGTATCCAGAAGTCTGTTTCTGTTTTGTTTGTTCATTTGTTTTATTTTTCAGATTAGGCCAATAAGTGAAATAATAATGTATTGTCTTTCTCTTTCTGATTTATTTCATTTAGCATAATACCTTTTAGGGCCATCCATGATGTTGCAAATGGCAAAATTTCATTCTTTTTTATGACTGAGTAATATTCCATTTTGCGTGTCTGTGTGTGTATCACATTTCTATCCATTCACTTATAGATGGACACAGGTTGCTTCTAGATCTTAGCTAGTTTAAATAATGCTGCAATAAATGCAGGGGTGCATTATTCTTTCAAATTCATGTTTTATATTCTTCAGATAAAACCCAGAAATGGAAATGCTGGATTGCATAATAATTCTATTTTTAAATTTTGAGGAATTTCCATACTATATTCCATAGTAACTACCCCAATTTTCATTCTACCAACAGTGCTTGAGGATTCCTTCTTTTTCACATCCTCACCTGCACTTTTTGTCTTTTTGATAATAGTCAATCTGACTGGTGTGAGGTGATGTCTCATTGTGGTTTTGATTTGCGTTTCCCTATGATTTGTGATTTTAAGCATCTTTTCATGTACTGGTTGGCCATTTGTATGACTTTGAAAAAATTACTTTTCAAGCTCTCTGCCCATTTTTTTTAACCAGATTATTTGTTGTTTTGATATTAAGTTATGTAAGTTCTTTATGTATTTTGGATACTAAACCTTTATAGAATGGGTGATTTGCAAATATTTTTCCTCATTTGATAGATTGCATTTTTGTTTTGTTGAAGGTATTAGATGTGTAAAAACTTTTAGTTTCTTGTATACTCTCATGTTTATTTTATCTTTTATTGCCCTTACCTTAAAAGACTGATCAAAAAAAAAAAAAAGAAAGAAAGAAAAGTAAAAGAAGATTTCTTAGACTCATGACAAGAGCTTCATGCCTATGTTTTCTTCTAGGGGTTTTATGTTTTCAGGTCTTACATCTAAGTCTTTTATATTTTATTTATACTTTTAAATATATATATTAAATATATTATATTTATACTTCTGAATTTATTTTTATATATAGTGTAGGAAAGTGGTCCAATTTTATTTTTTGCTTGTATTTGTTCAGTTTTCTCAAGACCATTTCTTGAAGAAACTGTCTTCTCTCCATTGTATATTCTTTTTCTTAAATCAATTGACATATTTGTCTGGGTTTCTTTCTGGACTCTCTAATATATACCATTGATCTATGTGTCTGTTTTGTGTCAGTACCATACTCTCTTGATTGCTGTAGATTTATACTTTGAAATCAGGGAAAGTGATGCCTACAATTTTGCTCTTTTTCACAATTGCTTTGGCTATTTGGAATGTTTCATGATTCCACATGACATTTAAGGATCTTTGTCTTAATTCTGTCAAAATTCCATTGTATTTTTAAAAAAAATATTTTATTTATTTGACAGAGAGAAACACAGCTAGAGAGGGAACACAAGCAGGGGAAGTGGGGGAGAGGTAGAAGAAGGCCTCCCACCTAGCAGGCAGCCCGATGCGGGGCTTGATTCCAGGACTCTGGGATCATGACCTGAACTGAAGGCAGAGGCTTAACCACTGAGCCACCCAGGTGCCCCCAAATGCCATTGTACTTTGATGGGGATTGCACTAAATCTCTATATTGCTGTGGTTATGGAAATTTCAGCAGTATTATTCCAATCCATCAGGACAGAATACATTTTTATTTATTTACTTTTATTTTAAATTTATCTCATCAATGTTATATACTTTTCAGAGTATACGTCTTTTTTTATTTTAAAGATTTTATTTATTTATTTGACAGAGAGAAACACAGCTAGAGACGGAACATAGCACAGGGAGTGAGAGAGGGAGAAGCAGGGTTCTCACCAAGCAGGGAGCCCGATGTGGGGCTCAATCCCAGGACTCCAGGATCATGACTCAGGCCAAAGGCAGATGCTTAACAACCGAGGCACCCAGATGCCCCTAGAGTATAGGTCTTTTATCTCCTTGGTTATACTTATTCCCAAGTTAGTTTTGTTATTATTATCATTGAAGCAATTACAAATCGGATTTTTTTTTTTAAGATTTTATTTCTTTGACAGAGAGAAACACAGCCAGAGAGGGAACACAAGCAGGTGGAGTGAGAGAGGGAGAAGCAGGCTTCCTGCCGACCAGAGAACCCAATGTGGGACTCGATCCCGGGTCTCCTGGATCATGACCTAAGCTGAAGGCAGTCATATAACCAATTGAGCCACCCAGGCGCCCCCAAATCGGAATTTTTACTTAATTTCTCTTTCTGATAGCTTTTATTAGTTTATCAAAGCATAACCATTTTCTATATGTTAGTTTGTATCCTGGGATTTACTAAATTCATTTGTTAGTTCTAACAGGTTTTTCTTTTTTTTTTTGGTGGAGTCTTCAGGCTTTTCTATGTATAGTATGTTATCTGTAAATAGTGATACTTTTATTTCTTCCTTCTGGATTTGGATAACTTTTATTTATTTTTCTTGCCTAACTATTGTGAGTAGTACTTTCATCAGGAGCCTGATGTGGGGCTTGATCTCGGGTCTCCGGCATCATGACCTGAGCCAAAGGCAGTCGCTTCACCACCCCAGGTGCCCCTGCAATTTCTTTTTTAAGCAATAATTTTTGTCTGCTATCAATGTAATGCTTCCCATGTAAAGTAATATTGGAAACATAGCTTCCCCTTCAGTTTTTTAGAATAACTTGAGAAGGATAAGTAGTAACTATTCTATTAATGTTTGGTAGAAGTCACCTGTGAAGTTGTTTGGTCACGGACTTTTGTGTCTTGTGAGTTTCTAAATTACTGATTTAATTTCACTACTTGTAATCACTCTATTTGGGTTTTCTATTTCTTTGTGATTCAGTATTGGAAGTTGGTGTATTTCAAGGAATTTACCCATTTCTTTTAGGTTTTCTTATTAATGTATAAGTGTAGCAATTTCTTATAATCTTTGTATTTCTTTGGTGCCAGTTATAATTTCTCTTTCATTTCTAATATTATTTATTTGGACCTCTATCTTTTTATTGGGATGAATCTGGCTAGGTTTGTTTGCTCTTCTTTTTCTTCCTTTCAGTATAAACTTAGATTGCTTATTTGGTTTTTTTCATAAGGTAATCTTGTATTGCTGTGAACTGTCCTCTTAAAACTGTTATTGCTGCATGCCATGAATTTTATGTTTGTTTCAAGGTGTTTTATATTTCTTCTTTGATTTCTTATTGACTCATTTGTTGTTTAGTAATATGTTGTTTGGGCTGCACATGTTTGTGTGTTGGCTCCCCCCAGTTTTCTTCTTACAATTGATTTCTAGTTTCATACTATTATTATGAGAAATGATGTTTGATATGATTTCAGTCTACTTGAATTTACTGAGACTTGTTTTGTGGTCTAACAGGTGATCCATCCTGGAGAATATTTCATGTACACTAGTTTGTTTTTTTTTTAAAGCGTATTCTGAGGGTTTTTGGGTAAAAATTTCTGTATCTATATATAGATCTATATGATATAAATGAATTTTAACTTTTTTTAGAAGATTTTATTTATTTGACAGAGAGAGGGATCACAAGAAGGCAGAGAGAGCAGAGGAAGCAGGCTCCCCACTGAGCAGAGAGCCTGACATGGGCCTCGATCCCAGGACCCTGAGATCATCACCTGAGCTGAAGGCAGAGGCTTTAACCCACTGAGCCACCCAAATTTTAACTCTTGCTGGCTGGTACTAATGGCAGCTTGGATGGGAGCAGTAAAGTGAAATAAACAAAAGTTATTTGTACATGGAAAGATGAAGCTTTTTAGTCAAATAGATGTGTTTTGAAGCTAAAATAAAGCATATATAGTAGGGAAAAAATAGAGTAAGAGAATGAATTGTTTCCTGGATGTCAGGAGGACATTTTATTGCACAGGGCCTATTAGCCCAAGATCAGATTCACTGGTATCAGAAAAAAGAGAATCTGAAAATCACCAGCTCCATGTTTTCCTTTACTAGCTTGCATTTCCCTCTACTACTTCAAAGAGTGTGGGAAAGAGTGCAAAAGAGTCTAGTCTTGTGTTTAGCTTTGTTTAAGAGAATAAAGGGAAATAATTTGCATCTACATTTGGGACTTCAAAAACTGAGGAAAGCCTGACCAGTATGACAAGATAATTTTAAGATGGTCCAAGGTGGTCAGAATAGACATCTTATACAACAACAGTCTGAAGCAGAAGTATTAGAAAAAATCCTATTGAAATATAATTTTTTTCTAGGGACTAATCCTTCAAATACTTTGAATTTACCCAAATGCCAAGTATCTCCAGCAGAATAAAGTGCCTACTTGTGTAAAAACAACTTCTTTTATTAAACAATTTATTAGGCTGCTATTCTCTCTCTTTCTTTTTCTAACCATCCATCCATTCTGTCAATTCTTGTTAGAATTTATAGTTCCTAGAAAACAGTATGGTATTCCACTTATCCTTGTCACCTGAGCATCTTGAAGAATTCCAAGCATATAAGGAACTTGAGTAGCCAGGTAGGTTAAGCATCCAACTCTTGATTTTGGATCAGTTCATAATCTCAGGGTTCTGGGAGCAAGCTCTGTTTGAGATTCTCTCTCCCTCTGCTTCGATCTCTCTCTCTCTCTCTCTCTCTCTCTCTCTCTCTCAAAATCAATCAATCAATCAATCAATCAATCCAAACATATAGTAGATTTTTATAATGCCCACAAAATCAATAGAATAACAATTTTATAGAGTTCCACATTCTTTCACCTTATCATCAATCTGCTTGCGATCCTTATCTAATGGACCTTCCACAGTGGCAATGGTCCTTTGCCTGGCTTCCATTTTCTTAAACTCTCTGGTATTTTGGCTAATTGGCCTTGTGCAATAAAATTTCCTCCTGATATCCAGGAACCAATTCATTCGCTTACTCTACTTTTTTTTTAATATTTTGCTTTTTACCTCTTCTAGATGTATAACGCAGCCCAGTGAATTCTAGAAAGTAAGATATAACCTGACTTTGAATTCTTTACTTCTGATGTCATATTCCTTTGTTTCTATGATCTGTTTTATTTATTAGCATCCTCAGGTCTGTTTTGCAGCACAAACATGATTTCCTTCTAGGGCTTGAGGATTGAACATGTTACTTTCCTCTTCAAAATTTGTTTACAATTATTTCTATGCATCAAAGACTGGTTTAACTCCTGTCTAATCTATGCAATGCTTTATGTTCAATACAATTTACTGTGATCACTTCTTTCTCAGAATTCCTTTAGTTCACCTAAACTGATACTTTAAAATATATATTTATTATACAATGCCATATATCCTTAGTTAATTTTCACCTGTAAAGGTGTCCTATCATTCCAACAGTATTAGAATTTGCCTGAAGGCATAATAGTTAGCATAGCATCTTGAATAAACTACTTAGTTTTACTTAGCAAAATTCAGTAGGTGTTAAGGATATAGTGATTTTTTTTTCATTAATAGGTTATATTTTTATACAAAATTTATTTTCCAATGGAAAACATTAATTAGATTATATAAAACATGTATTAACCAAATTTAAAATTAAACAGATAATTTCTCTTCTTATACACCACACTTACAAAGTTTGAAATTTTATTTATATTGTTAACTTTCTAAGGAAATACACAATTATTTTGTGTATAGTCAAGCACTTCAGAAAAAGACTGTGGAAGATTTTTAATGATGATAATACAGTTGTGATGAAATAATAAACATGTATATTTAGCTCTGTGAATGACATTATTGATTGAATAGTAAATGAACTGCCCATATTATGTTTTGGATATGGACTTATATATTAGCTCAAATGTCCGTGGAGAGAATGTTCTGTATTGAAGACTGGGCAATAAGCGTACTGACCCCAGACTTATCAAACTGTGATAAAGTATGTCTCTCTGGTTGGGGAGAAAAAGAGAATTGCTAGCCTTACTGCTCTTTCTTTAGAATAAAATGTGCACTAATAGGATGCACTGAGCTACTGACACTTTCTGTGAAGAGTCTCTATCCTTTCAAATGCAAATATGTCAGAACCTGTCTTGTTCCCAGCACATGGATTTTAAAATCAAGTCATTCTTCACTGTAGCCTAGCATAATTGTACACTTGGGACATTATCTATTTATACATATAATGGGTACAATTCAAGCAGCTGTGTGTTGAAGTTAATGGAAGATCTGTCTCTTCAGAAGGGAATGTGAAATACACATACACGTGTATATATATATATATATATATATATATATATATATATATATATATATATATATATATGATTTTTTTATTTCATTTTTTTACCTAATTCCCGATTAGCCTTGTTCCATGTCTGCCTTCCATAACTTGAATTCCTTGAGTTTAGAACATGAAATCAGGAGTCATATACTCACCAACTGAGCCATCTGGGTGCCCTTAAATTTCATCTTTCATTGTTTTTTGTTTTTTGTTTTTTTTAGGGGCATAGGAGAGATTGAGAATTATACACATGTATCTGAAACTACAAATCTTACAATTGCAACTAGGGTGAAACTTTCTGATGTTATAACTATTTCTATTTAAAGTTATTTCATATACCACTAAAATAATAGATTTTAGAATAAAAATTTTGTTTTAATCCTCATTCCACTAATTACTAGGTATTTATCTTTGCACAGGTTATTTAATTCCTGTGAGGCTCTGTTTTCTCATCTCTTAAATGACGCCTTTTTTTGCTAAGAACTTGCCACATGCTAAGTTCTCAAAAAATTAGTTCAATTATTTTAATTTTGTTGTTTTCTCATGACATGTTGTCTGAGATTATTAAACATGCAATGCTTAATGAATAATGCATAATGGATTTTCCTATAGGCTCATTATGGGCTTATCCCTGGAGATTCACCTATAACCCATATTCCCTTTAGAAGTGCACAAAAGCATCTTCATTGTTTACTATGGAAGCAGCTCTAAATCTATGGACTACTAAATACAGCACATCAAATTTGAGTATTTTTGGTTTGACCAATAAATATTTATTCAATTCAGAAAGCCTATTATGCTTTTTTGAAATGCTAAGCTCCTGAGGGATCACCTAATAAATAGCATCTCTATCCCTCACCTTGGTTCTGAGCAATTTGAGAAATAAAACAAAGAGTGTCATAGAGTCCCATATATCACCTTTAGTATTGATATGTCTAGGTAAGAGGACACAACTAAGTATAAGAGATAGATGCACTTATTATATGAGTTTCAGATTTAGAGAGATTTGCTGGGCCAATTCTAGGTGAAGCTGACCTGGGACAGCTTCTTACTGTGGGAATGATGGTTGGAGAGGATGTGCTTCATCTGGGAAACAAAAGGAAGAAAGATAGAGTATTAAGTGGGTTGGGGAGAGATTTGGGAGGGAAATCTCTCTTCATGGAAACCTGGTGAGAAAAAAAGAATTCCTAGCCTTTATGCTCTTCCTTTAGAATAAAACTTGGGGAGTAAAAGCTTGCTATCTAGAAATAAGTTGATTATTTTCAATCAAACTAAGAATAAAGATATGGTTCTCTCTCCTTATTATCCTTGGGTGCTTTTTAATGGCCAAAAAAATTCTCAATGATGGGTTATGATATTCTTCCCTGACTATGATTTTTCTGGTTCTCTGACTTCACAGTCTTACTTCATGTGTTTTGCTAATGCTACTTTGACTTTTCTTTCATGTTTTCTTTTTAGTTCTTTTTTTTTTGGCTTTGGAGATATGTGGATATTAGTGGCAAAATAAGAGAGCCCTAAATCGTGAAGTAAGAAATCATGGAATGGAATTCTTCAACTATTGGTTATATGACTTTGGAAAAATCACTTTATTGAAGGTTGTCAATATGTAAAATGACAATTATGCAAAAACTCACAGATGTGGAAAATGAACTGTGAAGTCTTTTTATTAAGTGGTGATGTGCAAATGTGGAACTCATGGTGGAAAAGGGGGATGATGCATATATTAGACTGTTTTCTTAGGGTCTTTTTAAAAAGTTTTTTTTTTAAATAGTTATTGAGGTATAACTGATATACAAAGAATTACACATAATTAATGTACACGATTTGATAAATCTGGATATATGCAAATACCATGGTGTCATCACCAGAATCCAAGTACTAGATACCTTCAACAGTTACCCAAGTTTCCTTGTGTTTTCTTAGATTATTGTTTTTTTGTTTTGTTGTAAGAAATTTTAATATAAGATTTACCTTTCTAACAAATTTGAAATACACAATACCGTGTTGTTAACTATAACCACTGTGGTGTACAGCAGATCTCTAGAGTTTATTCACTTTGCATAACAAAGTTTATAGCTATTGAAAAATAATTTCTAATATCTCATAACCCCAGCCCCTGGCAGTTATCATTCTGTTCTTATTATAAAATTAACTATTTTAGATAAATCATAAAAGTGGAATCATTCAGGGGCCCCTGGGTGGCTCAGTCAGTTGAAGCAGCTAACTCTTGATTTCAGCTCAGGTCATGGACCTGGGGTCCTGGGATCAAGCCCCACATTGGTCTCTGTGCTCAGCAAGGAGTCTGCTTGAGGATTCTCTCTCTCCCTCTCCCTCTGCTCCTTCTACCACTTATGCTCTCTCCCTTAAAATAAATCCTCAAAAAAATGTGGAATCATGTAGTATTTGTTATTCTGTGACTGGCTTATTTCACTAGGCATAATGTCCTCCAAATTCATCCATGTTACAAATGGCAGAATATCCTTTTTAAAAGAGTGAATAATATTCCTTTGTATGTATATACCACATTTGCTTTATCCATTCATCTGCCAGTGAACACTTGAGTTGTTGCCACATGTTGGCTATTTTGAATAATACTGCAATGAACACATTAGTGCAAATACCTTTGAGATCCTGATTCATTTCTTTCGAATATATACCTAGAGGTGGGATTACTGTATCATATAGTATTCCTATTTTGAATTTTTTTGAGGAATCATCATACTGCTTTCCACAGTGGCTGTACCAATTTATAGTTCCATTAACAGTGTACATGTGTTCCATTTTCTCCACATACTTTCCAGCATTTGTCATCTTTCATGCAGAAGGTTGGTGACATACTGATTGACTTGAAGGAGCAGCAGGATTTTATGCATAATTTTTCTTTTTGCCATATCTAAAATACTCTTTTTTTTTTTCTCCAGAGCTAACAGTTAAGGGCAAATAACAAGCAGGAATTCTCATTCAGTGTTTATTCCACATAGATTCTAACTTCTACTACATGTTTTTATGTTTTACTAAGTGTCAGATGAACTCCCATAGAACACCAATTTTTGTACATTTTATCAAATTTATTTAGGAAATATGGCAATCATCATATTTTTATAATTTTGAATTTGATTCCCCTTCTTTCCAGATAATAGTATGTGGGCTGACTGTTATAGTGATAGGAATCTTTTCATTTCAAATTTCCTAATACTATTATGTGTCTTTTCAACAGTTTTTCTTTCTCCCTAATTATTTGAAATTTTACTATTTTTAATTTCTGCCATCTAGAAATTGATGGGATTTATTTTCCCTGAAATTGTCTTTTTAGCCCACTCTTGATTCAAGAGCACACTCTCCTGAAATTTCTTCACTGAAAGTTTAGAAAGAGACTATTTTTTTATTTTTTTGTGGAACCATAGCAGTATTATTTCACTTCCTTTCTTTTCCCATAATCTTATCTTGTTAGAAAAAAAAAGTCCCTGGTAGCCACTGGATAATATAGGAATCTTTAAAGCATTTAGTCTCTGTATTATAATCATTATATTACAAGACTCACATTTGTACTGAGAACTCAATTTCTATGAACAGCTCCAAGAAGTTACTCAAGTCTTCTTAAGTAATATTACTCACTGTTGAGTTAGGTTATAAGGTACAGTTGAGTTAGGTTATAAGGTACAGTCCTATGTATTTATATGAGTGTCTACCTAAAAAAAAGGAGAAAAAAAGTGTGTATATATGTTTCTATATACATATAGCTACATATATAGTTTTATATCTATATCTATATCTCTCTATATATGATAGGCACATGTAAGATATAGTTATATAGCTATATAACTATCCATAAAACTATAAATAAAATGGTTAATATATAATGGTTTAAATGCTTTTATTTCCCCAAAATTCATATGTTAAATCTACCAACTCTCAAGTGGCTGTGCAGCCATACTTCAGGACATATTGGAGGTCTGCTTCCAGACCACCACCATAAAGCAAATACTGCAATAAAGCAAGTCAAATGGATTTAGTCGATAGTGCATAAAAATAATTATGTTCACACTGAAGTATAGTCCATTAAGTGTGCAATCTTATGTCTAAAAATTAATATATATACCTCAACTTAAAAATGCCTTAGGAAAACTTCATTGATATAAAATGCTAACCATCCTCTGAACTTTCAGCAAGTCATGATCTTTTTCATGATGGAGGGTCTTTCTCAATGTCAATGGCTGCTAACTGACCAGGACACTGGTTTCTGAAGGTTGGGGTGGTTATGACAATTTCTTAAAATAAGACAATAAGGAAGTTTGTTTCATCTATTGACTCTTCGTTTCAAGGACTATTGCTTTGTAGCATCCGATTGCTGTTTGATAACATTTTATCTACAAAACTTTTTTTCACAATTGGAGTCAGGCTTCTCAAACCCTGCCCTTGCTTAATCAACTAGTTTATTTAATATTCTAAATCTTGTGTTGTTATTTCAATAATCTTTACAGCATCATCACCAGGGGTAGATGCCAAGTGAAAAAAAACACTTTTTTTTCTCATGTATAAGAAATACATCTTCATTAATTCAAATTTTAACATGAAATTAGAACAATTTAGTCACATATTCAAGCTCCACTTCTAATTCTAGTTCTCATTATTTCAATCACATTTGTAGTTATTTCTTTCACTGAAATCTTGAGCTCCTAAATTTTGTCCATGTTTGTTGGAATCAGCTTCTTCCATAATCTTGTTCATTTTGAAATTTTGACCTCTTATGAATCACAAATGTTCTTGGTGGCATCTATAATAATGAACTATTTCTAGAATTTTAATTTACTTTGCCCAGATCCATTAGAGGAATCACTGTGACAGCTATAGCCCTTGAAAATGTACTTCTTAAATAATAAAACTTGAAAATTGAAATGACTTTTTGATTAATGGGCTTCAGGATGGGTGTTGTGTTAGTAGGCATGAGAATAACATTAATCCTGTTGTACATCTCCATCAGAACTCTTGAGAGTCTAGGTATATTGTCAATTAGCAGTTAAATTTTTAAAGGATTTTTTTTTCCTGAATAGCAATTCTCAACAGTCAGCCTAAAATAATCTGTAAACCACATTTTAAATAGATACATTGCCATCTAGGATTTAATTTTCTATTTATAAGGAATAGGGTAGATTTAGCATCATTCTCAAGGGCCCTGGGATTTTTGGAATGGTAAATGAGCATTGGCTTCAACTCTAAGTCACCAGATGCCTTAGCCCCTAACAGGAGAGTCAATCTGATATTTGAAACTAGGCATTGACTTCTCCTCTCCAGCTATGAAAGTCCTAGATGGCATCTCCTTCAAATAAAAAGCTGTGTTGTTTACATTAAAAAGTCTATTGTTTTGTGTGGTCACCTTCATGAAATAACTTAGCTAGATTTTCTGGATAACTTGCTATAACTTCTACATTAGGGCTTGATGTTTCACCTTTCATGCTAATGTTACAGTTTGTTTGGTTTTTTTCCCCTTAAACTTCATGAACCAAATGTTGCCAGTTTTAAACTTCTCTTCCTCACCTCTCTATTGAAGAAATTTAGGACCTTGCTCTGGTTTAGGCTTTGGCTTAAGGGAATGTTGTGACTGGTTTGTTCTTCTATGTAGGCCACAAAAACTTTCTCCATCTCAACAACGAGGCTTTTTTCTTTCTTATTATTTGTGCATCTCTAGAGAAGAACTTTTAATTTCCTTCAATATATTTTTCATTGCATTCTAACTTGGTTAATGGTTTGGCACAGAAGTCCTAGATTTTGGCATATCTACTTTTATGGCATGCCTTCCTCACTAAGCTAAGTATTTATAGATTTTGATTTAAAGTGAGAGATATGGGACACTTCCTTTCACTTGAACACTTAGAGGGCCTTGTAGGGTTATCAATTGGCCTAATTTCAATATTGCTATATCTCATGGAATAGGGAGGCCTGAGGATAAAATGTAGAAGGGGAAACTTCCAGTCAGTGGAAAAGTGGCAACACACACAAAGTTTATTAAGCTTGCTGTCTTATGTGGGCATTGTTTATGGTATCTTAAAACAATTATAATAGTAATATCAAAGATAACTGACTGCAGATCATAAAAGATATAATAAAAATGAAAAAGTTTGACATATTGAGAGAATTATGACGCAGAAATGTACAATATGATACAGAGGTAAGTGAGGAAATGCTTTTGGAAAATGGTGCTGATAGATTTACTCAGTATTGGGTTGCCACAAATCTTTAATTTGTAAAACACAATATCTGCAAAGCACAATAAAGTGAAGTGTAATAAAAAGAGGTATGCCTGTATTTAGAGATGGGGCCTTTAAAGAGAAATTTAGGTAAAATGAAATTATAAAGATGGGGTCCTGTTCCAATAGGATTAGTGTCCTCACAAGAAGAAACAGCAATTCTCTCTCTCTCTCTCTCACCACCTCACCCAACAATATATGCATAAAGAAGAGGTGGTGTAAAAACAAACAAACAAACAAAGAGGTGGTGTGCACCAGTGAGAAGGCAAACACCTACAAGGCAGAAGGGGTTTCAGAATGAAACCTTTCTTGCTGGAACCTTGATCTTGGATACACTAGCTTCCAGGACTGTGAAAAATACATTTCTCCTTTTTTTAAAGATTTTATTCAAATTCTATTTAGTTAACATACAGTGCAATACTAATTTCAGGTATACAATATAGTGATTCAGTACTTCCATACGTTGCCTGGTCCCCTCTGCAAGTGCATTTCTTAATCCCCATCACCTATTTCACCCATCCCCCACTCAGTTTAAGTTTCTGTTCTTTACGCCACCCAGTCTGTTTTGTCGGTGATAATTTGTCATGGCAGCATGAGTAGATTAATGTATTACACTCTATACTTATATATAGACATATACATACATACATATATCTAGAATTTTCAAATATTCAAAATGTTATATTTCAAGGAATATATCATCAGAAGGTAAATCTTCCTTTTCCACACCCCACATTCTATTTCCTTGCCTAGAGACAATGACCAACCTTTTAAGTCTTTTGTATAATCTTTTAGGGACTTCTGAGGTATCTTTTCTTTTTTTAACTCATTTCCACTACAAAATTAGATAATGCCAATTAATATTTTCAGTGTGATACCAAATTCCAAGGGAGGAAATTCAGTAGACCTTTAGAATAACATTGATGAAAACAGTTATTTCCACAATGAAATTAAGGCTACACAAATCATGATGTTATACTCACAGAGGAATTTAAACATATTATTCAGTGAAGTTCAATATCCATTCTATTTTGATTTAGGTTGAGAGAAATGCCAATGAAGTTAATCAGTATCAAATTAGGTTGGGGACACCTGGTTGGCATGTCACATGTCAGTAGAACTCGGTCAGTAGAACGTGGCTCTTGATCTGGAGGTCGTAAATCTGAGCCCCACATTGGGTGTAGAGATTATTTTTTAAAAAAATCTTTTAAAAAAATAGGCTGGAATGAATTCCCTGAATGCTTTTACTCAAGTTCCAAAGAAGGTATAGTCAACACTTGATTATCTCTAGAGGATGAGTGGAATGCAGGCTTTATAGTAAAAAGAAAAAGTAAAAGCATCTATATTTAGTTCTAGAAAGCAATCGTAGGGGCACCTGGGTGACTCAGTCATTAAACAGCCAGTCAAAATCAGCCATATGATTTTGGCTCAGGTCATGATCCTGGAGTCCCAGACTGAACCCTGAATCAGGCTCCCTGCATGTCGAGAATCCTGATTCTCCCTCTCTTACTCCCCCTGCTTATGTTCCCTCTCTAGCTGTGTTTCTTTCTGTCAAATAAATAAACAAAATCTTAAAAAAGAAAGAAAGAAAGAAAGTAATAAGAGACCAACCCAGAATATTCCATCTTTTACATTCAGTATTATGTTGTGCTTTGGTCTACATAAACTAACATAATTAGTGGACAAGAACCATTATGTTTCTCAGAATAAGTATTTAGTATCATAGTTTAATTATACTATTCCCTTGCTCCATTGATAAAGCTTCTAATATGAAGCAGAAGCAATACTTGTTAGGGAGTTGGAAGGAGGTAAAATAAAGGGAATATGAGAACAGAAAGTGGTGATTTAAGGAAATTCTGATCATCTTCAGATAATAAACTTCAATTTATTTAATCGCAAGTGTGCCAGTTGCAGAACTAGCTCTTGCATATTTGTAGAGGGGGCAGATAGTAAACAAATTACAGCACATTATTTATAATTATGATAAGTTGAAGTGGAGAAAAAGGAGAAACAGTGGGCATTTATACATTCTAGACCATAACTGACCTAGGTTCTCAGCCAGAAGTAGGAAAATATATCTTGTTGGATTCTGAAACCCTCTGCTCACTGGGAAGTGGTGGTAGGCAGCAAGAGGAAGGTAGTGACTCCAAGATTGGTATATGGGTATAACAATGAGATGGAAATTTATGTGTAAATAGATGTCTAAATAGATAAACTGATCTTGTAGCCTCGTGATTAGTTTCCCAGAAATGCAAAGATAAATACAGCTAGAATTCTTGATTTTATAATAAGTGCTTTATTATTAATTTGAAATCATATATGAGTGATTATATCATCCTACTAATAAGAAATTTTTAAAATATAAATATAGAGCTAATAAATAAAAGGCAGGTCAATTAAATGAACAAACCTCAGGGTTAGAACCCATTCACACTGCCTTCCAGTCATGGCTATACTAACTTGAACAGCTGTGGATTCCTAAACAAGTGCACTAATCCTTCTTTCTAAATTTCTCCATCTGTGGGAATGACATACACCTATCCATATCTAATTTGGTAATCTTAAGTCGCTCCTAAAGTCTGATGGAGTCAATTTTCTCAGCATAGGATGTGGTGCATAAAATTTTTAGTTTGGTATTTTGAGGTTTAACAGTTTGAATATTTTAACACTTTAATTATAAGATTTAAAAATATATTCTACTTGTTTTCATTTTACTGTAGAGTATTAAAAATTCAGTTAATTACTAAATGTATCAGTTAGAGACCACCTCTTCTTTATTTGCACTTAACCTCTCCTCTTTAAGGACAAGATCTAAAAACATAGATTTTTATGGTTCAGTTGGATACTTCAAAAGGCAAAGTCATTCACCATCATAGATATAACTATGTTTTCATAGAATTTAAAAATTAGATTTAGAGTTATCTATGTATACATCATATTTTTGCTGAAATATTTACATATGTATATGTATGTAATTTTATATAATGAATAACTATGTAATTATATATATTTGTACATACATGTAGAATTTTCAATTAAATACCTTTCTTCTCCTCTCTACTTTTTTTCTTTTCTTTTCTTTTTTAAGATTTTATTTATTTAAGAGAGAAACACAGCCAGAGAGGGAACACAAGCAGCGGGAGTGAGAGAGGGAGAAGCAGGCTTCCCGCCGAGCGGGAAGCCAGATGTGGGGCTCGATCCCCGGTCTCCAGGATCATGACCTGAGCTGAAGGCAGAGGCTTAACCACTGAGCCACCCAGGGGCCGTCTTTCTTTCTTTCTTTCTTTCTTTCTTTCTTTCTTTCTTTCTTTCTTTCTTTCTTTCTTTCTTTCTTCTTTCTTTCTTCTTTCGAATATTTATTTATTTATTTATTTGAGAAAGGGGAAGAGGGAAAGAGAATCTTAAGCAGATTCTATGCTGAGCACAGAGCTCAATATGGGTCTCAATCTCACAACCATGAGATCACTACCTGAGGCAAAGCCAAGAGTAGGGTGCTCAACTGACTGTTCCACCCAGTGTCCCAACCTGTCATATTTAAATAAATAACTATGTGGTGATTGCTGTCTAGAAAAATATAAGAATAATGATTTTTACCTAAGTTAATTAACTGGAATTTTCCTTTATTTTGAACATAATGAAAAAACTGCCACATTTATGGAAATTTGCAGCTTTCAAGAACAAGTGACAAAAGCCTAGACATTTAAAAAAATCTTTTTTTGCTCACAACTAAGAACTCTAAGTCAAGATAGGTCATGGTTTACTTTGATTTTCATGGTTTATTGGTGAAAATCCTGGAGTCTAAGAAATTGTTTATTAGGTTTGTTATTGTAGGATTTATATTAAGATGACCTGCACTTAGGAAAGTTTTGCTTTTGCATATGTATATATATCCACAATAACTCTTACATATTTACCAGAGGAAAATTTAAAATTGTAACCTTAAATTTTTCTTAACCTACAATCTATATATTAGATAAAAAATACTTTGGATAAGCAGCCAAATAATTATTAGTCTTATAAAGAGAATATTTAGAAATGTAATTTTTTCATAGATGAGATTTGCCTTTTATTTTTATTACTCTCCAAGAGAAAAAGAAATGTTATAAGCCCTACTTAGTGGTCTTAAAAATAGAAAAAAAGTATGTATGGTTAAAGTAAATACTTCTCTTTCTTTAATGATGAGAGAAAAACATTAGTTTAAAATCAATTTTAAAAACAAAAATCAAAACAGCAGTTTTTAATATTGTGGTATAAGTGTATGTTTTTTTTCTTATAAACACAATTGTTAAAACAGAATGCAATTCCAAGGGAAATTTCAGATAAACTCTTCAAAAAATATTTCATTTATTCAACATATATACTAGGACTTAGGAATAATATTTTTATTAAAAAATGTCAATACCTACTAAAGTTCCTCCTAGAATTTTAGCATTGTCTGCCTATTAATACATAAAGAAAAAATGGTGAAGATAAAGGAGGACAAACTTCTAAGAATGGTTAAAATCCAAAACACTGACAAAACTGGCAAACAACATAAACTCTCATTCATTGTTGCAAAATGGTACAATCAGTTTGGAAGACAATTTGGTAGTTTCTTACAAAAGTAAACATACCTTTTATAACTCAGCATTTCTACTCTATGGTATTTAACTGAATGAACTGAAAATTTATATCCACATGAAAACCTGAACTTGAGTGTTTATAGTGGCTATATTCATAATGGTCAAATGTTGGAAGCAACCAACACATCTGTCCTTCAATATGTAAATGAGTAAACAAACTCCTATAGTCACAAAATACAACATTATTCGTGAAAAATGAGTTCTCAAGGCACAAGAAGACAGGGAAGTGCCATAAATGCTTATTGCTAAATAAAAGAAGCCAGTCTGAAAAGACTACCTACTGTGTGATTCCAACAATATGGCATTATGGAAAAGACAAAACTATGGGGACAGTAAAAATATCAGTGGTTCCTAGAGTGGGGGGATGAGGGATAAATAGGTAGAAAATAGAATTTTTAAGGTAGTAAAACTATTCCACATAATACTGTAATGATGTATACATGTCATTATATATTTGTCAAAACCTGTAGGATATACAACAGAGAGTAAATTGTAATATAAATTATTAACTTTAATAATGTATCAGTATTGACTTATTAATTGTAACACATTGCCACAGTAGTACATGATACTAGTATGTGAAACCGGGGAGAGGTAGTATATTGGACTCTATTTTCCTGTTCAATTATTCCATAAACCTACAATACTTAAAAATGAAGGCCATTAATTTAAGCTACAATGAATATCAGAGTCCCATCTCCATTTGTATGTATGGTTCAACATTTTGACTATAAAAACTTTTTTAAAAGATTTTATTTATTTATTTGACGCACAGAGAGAAACAGTGAGAGAGGGAGCACAAGAAGGAGGAGTGGGAGAGGGAGAAGCAGGCTTCCTGCCAGGCAGGGAGCCTGATGCAGGTCTCGATCCCAGGACCCCAGAAACATGACCTGAGTTGAAGGCAGACATTTAATGACTTAGCCTCCCAGGTGCCCCAAACTTAATATGATATAAGAAACTAAACAAAACAATAAAAAGTAATACTGGTACATGATGGGGGATTAGTTTTTCTCCCCTTACCTGCTTGTGATGGCTACTGAAATGGTACTACTTCCATTGCTGAGGAAGTGAGAATTTACTTGAGTGTGTTCACTGTAGGGTTTTCATGGATGGCTTTTATCAGGTTGATACAATTACATTCTGGTCCTCTTTAGTTTAGTGTTTTTACTGTGAAACTGTGTTTTACTGTGTTTACCTTTGTTCCATTAATATGGCTTATTAAATCAAATTAAGATTATAAACTAAGTTTGCAATCCTGGGATAAATCCCACTAGGTTGTCATATATAATCTTTTTTATATGATGCTGGATTCAATGTGGTCACCTTTTAAATTAAGTTTGTTTTAATTCCAGTATAGTTAGCATAGAGTGTTATATTAGTTTCTGTTGTACAATATAGTGATTCAGTAATTATATGCATTACTCAGTGCACATATTGATAAGTGTACTTTTTAATTCCCATCCCCTATTTCACCCTATCTCTCCCCCGGCAACACACACATCTTCCCTCTGGTAATCATCAGCTTGTTTCCTATTTTTAAGAGTCTGTTTTGGGTTTGTCTCTCTCCCTCCTTTTTTTTCCCCTCCCTTTGTTTTTTTGTTTGTTTGTTTGTTTTTGTTTTTGCTTCTTCCACATATTAAGAAATATTATGACATTGCCTTTCTCTGACTGGTTTCTTTTGCTTGGCATTATATGCTCTAGCTCCGTCGATGCATTGTAAATGACAAGATGTCATTTATTTTTATGGATGGATAATATTTGATTGTAGATATATACCGCATCTTCCTTATAAATTCATCTATTGAAGGACACTTGGGCTGCTTTCATAATTTTTCTGTAGTTGGTAATGCTGCAATAGACATAGGGGTGCATATATCTTTTCAAATTAGTATTTTGTATTCTTTTTATTTTTTATTTATTTTTTATTTTTTTTTAGTATTTTGTATTCTTAAGTAAATACACAATAGTGCAATTACCAAACCCTGGGATAGTTCTTATTGTTTTTTTAAGATTTTATTTATTTATTTGACAGAAACACAGCGAGAGAGGGAACACAAGCAGGAGGAGTGAGAGGAAGCAGGCTTCCCGCCAGGCAGGGAGTCTGGTGGGCGCCTTGATCCTGGGACTCCAGGATTATAAACTAAGCTGAAGGCAGATGCTTAATGATTGAGACACCCAGGCCCCTCTAAGGAAGTTATTTTTTTTTTAATTTTGAGGAAACTTAATACTGTTTTCCACAGTGGCTTCACAAGTTTGGATTCCCACCAATAGTTTCATTTTCTCCATATGCTTGCTAACATTTGTTTCTCATGTTTTTGATTTTAGCCATTCTGACTGGTGTGAGGTGATACCTCATTGCAGTTTTGATTTGCATGTCCCTGATGAGGAGTGATGTTGAACATCTTTTCATGTGTTTGTTGGCCACCTGTGTATCTTTTTTGGAGAAATGTCTCTTCATGATAACTTTTTATTCAGAGATTTAAATCTATATCCTAAGGGATATTGGTCTGAATGTTTATTTTATTGTGATGCTTTCGGTTTTCTTTTCAGCATAAAACTGGTCTCACAGAATAAGATGTAATGTGTTTTATCCTGTCTTATATTTTAGAATAGTTAATGAATGATTAGTATTGAGTTTATTATGAAAATTTGGTAGAATTCACCAGTATAGCCATTTGGACCTGGGTTACTTATTTGTTTTTCTAGGAAGTTTTTAAAATTATTATTATGAATTTAATTATTTTAGTTATTGTAGATTGACAACAATTTAGATTTTCTATTTCTTGAGGCAGTTTTAGTAATTTGTGTCTTCTTAGAAATTTGTCCATTCCATCTAAGTTATCTACTTTGTTGGCATACATGAATTCATAATATTCTCTTACAATCTTTATAATTCTTGTATGGTATCCTTGTACTTTTCCTTCTTGATGTCTATATTTTGAAACATCTGTTTTTTCTTAGTGTATCTACTTCTTTGTATTTGTTGATCTTTTTAGAGTTTCAAAAAACCTTCGTTTATGTTCATTGATTTTCTCTATTGTTTTCCTATTCAAAATGTCATTAATTTCTGTTCTATTTGTACTTCTTTCCTTTTGATTCCTAAAGTTTAGTTTGCCTTTATTTTTATAGTGTCTTAAGGTAGAAGTTTAAATTATTGATTTGAAGTCTTCTTCTTCTTCTTCTTCTTCTTCTTCTTCTTCTTCTTCTTCTTCTTCTTTTTTGGAATGAAGGCTTTTATAACTGTAAATTTCCCTCTAAGCACTGCTTCAAGATGCATCCTATAAGTTTGGTATGTTGTGTTTTAATTTTTATTTATCTCAGTGTATTTTATAATTTCCCATGATATTCTTTCTTTGACATAATTGTTATTTAGGAATGCATTGTTTAATTTTCTATATTTGTCAATTTTCTAAATTTCCTTTATTTCTTTTTTTAAGATTTATTTATTTGAGAGAGACAGATGATGATAGATAGATAGATAGATAGATAGATAGATAGATAGATGATAGATAGAGAATGCAAGTGTGATCAGGGAGAAGGGGAGAATCTCAGACTTCCTGCTGAAGATGGAGTCCCACCTGGGCCTGAATCTCTCAATCCATGAGATCATGATCTGAGCCAAAATCAAGATTCAGATGCTTAATTGACTAAGCCACCAGGATCCCCTCCTTTATCTATTTTTAATTACATTTTATTACAACTAAGGAATATACTTTCTCTTTTTTAAATCTTTCAAATTTATTGAAGCTTGTTTCACAGCCTAGCATATAGTCTATTTTGGTTCAGGCGCACATGGGAAGAATATGTGTTCAGCTGTTTTGGATGAATGATTCTCCAGATGTCTGAAAGATCTACTTGGTTTTTAATGTTGTGGGAGTCTTCCATGTCCTTGCTGATCGTCTATCTATTTGCTCTATTCATTATTCAAAGTGGGGGTATTGACTATTACTTTGATTTATACTTCTCTTTTTAATCTGTCAACTTTGTTTCATGTATTTGAGGACCACTTGGTTAGGTATATTTATATTTAGAACTATTTATGTCTGATGGATTGAACTTTGTATTATAATTTTTTTATATTAACATTTGTTTTAAATTTTATTTTGTCTGATATTAGTATAGCTACTCCCACTTTATGAAAACTATTTGCCATAGTGTATCTTTTACCAACCTTTAACATTAAAATTTGAATCTTTAAACATAAAGTGTGTCTCCTGCATGAGAGCTGCAAAATATAGTTGAATTTTGTTTTCTCATCCACTCTAATGATCTCTGCCTTTTGATTAGATTAATTTACCCACATATAATATCGATGTGCTTGAATTTATGTCTGTCATTTTTCTTTTTTTCCCCTTCTTTCCCTCCTTCTTTTCCCTCTTTACTTTAAGTAAATTATTAATGCAACATTTTAATTCCTTCGGTATTTTTTTACTCTATTTTTGAGTTATTTTATTATTGGTTGCACTAAGGTCTATTATGTTAATGCAAGTATATCAAAAGCTAATTTAAATATACAGATGCTAATAATTTCAGTGAGATTTAGAAATCACATTTCTATATAAGTGCATTTGTCCTTTCTGTATTTCTGCTATTAATGTTATATCTGTACCAATATCTATTTTATAAGCTTTTGTAATTTTTATATAGTGTTAGGCTTTTTTAGTTAATCTGGAAGAACAAATGAGACATAAACATATTTATAGTTTATACTTACCTTCTAATATACAATTTCTTATTTCCTTCACTTATTCCTGTAGATTTGTTACAATCTGGTGTCATTTTCTTTTTTTTTTTAAGATTTTATTGATTTATTTGACAGAGAGAGAGAGAGAGTGAGAGAGGGAACATAAGTAGGAGGACTGGGAGAAGGGGAAGCAGGCTTCCCACTGAGCCAGGAGCCCAATGCAGGGCTAGATTCCAGGACCCAGGGATCAAGACCTGAGCTGAAGGCAGTTGCTTAAAAATTGAGCCACTGAGGCGCCCCTGGTGTCATTTTATTAATCCCATACAATTTTGCTCCACCTGCCTCCTTTGTTTCCTGATTTTCAAATATATTATAATTGTAAATGCTACAAGCCATATAAGATAATTATATGCTCACTATTTTGGGATATTTATTTTTAAATCAGTTAAGAAAGAGAAGCGATATACCGAGGTAGTCTTTTAAAATTACCTTCACTAATTCTCTTTTATGTATGTGTGAATTAAATTAACGTATAATGTCACTTGCTTTCAGCCTGAAATCTTCCCCCAGTATTGTTTTTTAAAAAGTAGGTCTGCTATTGGTGAATTCCCTCACTCACTGTTTATCTGGGCATTTTAATTTTACCTTCAATTTCTTTTTATTTCTTTTTTAGAAGATTTTATTTATTTATTTGACAGAGAGAAACACAGATAGAGAGGGAACACAAGCAAGGGGAATGAGAGGGAGAAACAGGCTTCCCACCGAGCAGGGAGCGGGCCTCCGGGATCATGCCCTGAGCTGAAGGCAGTTGCTCAACCAACTGAGCCCAACTGAGCCACCCAGGTGCCCCTAGAAATATATTTCTACCTATTGATGTTTTCTAGTTGACACAATGTCATTACTTTTCTTTTAATTCTAAATCATTGTTTCCTTTAGTTAGTTAAATACATTTATAATAACACCTTTGAAGTCTTTACCTCTAAG
The DNA here is from genome assembly GCA_004023965.1 of Spilogale gracilis. Taxonomy (NCBI): domain Eukaryota; kingdom Metazoa; phylum Chordata; class Mammalia; order Carnivora; family Mephitidae; genus Spilogale; species Spilogale gracilis. The sequence goes on from PITA01001460.1 coordinate 109,230, forward strand.
TTTACTTCCTAGGCTCTCTCAAGGAAAATTTATCTTGTACTTTTTTTTTTTTTTAACTGTATATGAGTCACACTTTCCTTTCTCTTTATATATCTTATAATTATTATTTAAAATGGAACATTTGAGATAATATATTATTTTAACTCTGAATATTGATTCCTACTCTGGGGCTTAAATTTGTTGGTATTTACCTGCTTGTTTTGGCTAGTTCTGTTTAGTGAAGTCTATTTTCTCTGCAATGTGCAGCCTCTGAAACCACTTGTTAGAAGCACTACCTTGGGCATGCACATAGTCACCCTAACTATCTCTTCCCACTCCTATCTCAAAGGGAATGAGAGATTTTAACTGAACTCTCTTTATCTTTTCCCCTGATTTTTCTAGGAAGCTTCTGAGAGTAATAAATAATTTTTTTTTCTGTAAATATGGCTTCTGGTCCCTCAAAAGATATCATGATAAGATACAATCCCTTTTGATTACAAAATAAAACTAATTCCCAAGCTGATAATAAGACTCTTTTGTATTGGTCTTACATGGCTTGAGAGAAAGAAGAAAGAAGAAAGAAAGAAAGAAAGAAAGAAAGAAAGAAAGAAAGAAAGAAAGAAAGAAAGAAAGAAAGAAGAAAGAAGGAAGGAAGGAAGGAAGGAAGGAAGGAAGGAAGGAAGGAAGGAAGGAAGGAAGGAAAGAAATAAGAACGAAAGAGAAAGAAAGAAAAAAGGAAAGAAAAAGAAAGTAAAGGAAAGGAAAGAAAGGAAAGAAAGAGAGAAAAAGAAAGAGAAAGAAAGGAAAGAAAGGAAAGAAAGAATACTTGAGCACAATCAATTCATTTATTTTGATCTGGCTGTGTTTAGTATAAAATGTTTTATAGTCCCATGTATAATTATATATATCGTATCAATTTATATAAAATCATTGATTATCTTTGAGTGCCCTAGCTTTCCATTTTTTGATGCAATGGCAGATTGTCAAGCAAAAGATTACCTTAGTGAAAATATAATCTCATTCAACATATATATTTATGTGATTTCACAGTCATTTCATTTATATAGTTAAATTATTGTTACCCATTTGAGTGAAAGGACAGCACCCATCAATATCCTATAACTCATTATTATTATTTTTTAAAGATTTTATTTATTTGACAGAAAGAAACGCAGCCAGAGAGGGAACACAAGCAGGGGGAGCGAGAGAGGGAGAAGCAGGCTTCCCGCCAAGCAGGGAGCCCGATGTGGGACTCGATCTCCAGTATCCGGGATCATGACCTGAGCCGAAGGCAGTCGCTTAACCAACTGAGCCACCCAGGCGCCCCTCTATAACTCATTATATCAAGTTAATTGGTATCTTTACATGGAAGTGCATGATTTGAATTCACATTTCTATTTTAACAGATAGTATGTGGATAGGTGAGTAGGCACAAGTTTTTAAATTTATGAAGCCAAAAGTTCATCTTTGGAAAACACTTTCAAATGTTCAGCTTATATATAAAAATTGAGAAAAATTGTCCCCAAATTCCTTATATGAATGAGTTGCAAAGCTCAAACTTTCTAGACTATTATTAATAATAACAAAAATATTTCTACCAACCACATAGAAAAAAATAGAATTGCCTTTCAATTAGCTCTATAGAAAATTAAATTACAAAAGCTTTTTTTTTTTTTTTTTAAAGATTTTATTTATTTGACAAAGAGAAACACAGCCAGAGAGGGAACACAAGCAGGGGGACTGAGAGAAGGGGAAGCAGGCTTCCAGACGAGCAGGGAGCCCAATGTGGTGCTCCATCCCTGGTCTCCAGGATCATGACCTGAGCTGAAGGCAGTCGCTTAACCAACTGAGCCACCCAGGCGCCCCACAAAAGCTTTTTTCAGATAAAAAGGTGATCAAAATATCAAGCCAGGATTGGGGGGAAGGGGAGTTGTTCCAGACAGTTAATTGATAAATACAGTATGTTTTCTGGCTGGATTTTTGTGTTATTTGGGGTAACCTTCACCTTCTTAAAATATATAATGTGTATATTTTCTTATCCTCAATATTTTCCTAGGTAATGGTAATTTTGTATTATTTTTCTGAAAGAAGAAACCAAAATAGAAAAAAGAAATCAGAGCCAGTAAAACTAAGACCTACCTGTGATAAGCCTGTTCTAATTTTGGAATACGTTAGTAATGTTTTTAACAGGAAAAAAATAACATAGCAGATTAAAATACATTGTTTCCTGTAAGACAAAAAGTCTAGAAAAATTGCTCATCACATCATGGAAGTCCATTTTGTGTTATGAGATGAAGGTAAGCCTGGCTTCTATGTAAGACCAAAGCATTCCTGATTTTGGTATTTACAGGCAAGGAAAAGATAAAAATACTGTGATTTATGCATTGATTTTTGCTGATATATTATCAGAAGGATAAAATAATCTTAAAGTCCTTACAAAAATATAATTATGTATTGACATCTCAATTTTAATAATCTGGCAACTCATGCATATTTTACTATACAACTGAATTATCTACTTCAAATAATAAACTAATTACATAGATAATGTGGTCATTTTAAAATGTAAAACAGGGCACCTGGGTGGCTCAGTGGGTTAAAACCTCTGCCTTCAGCTCAGGTCATAATCTCAGGGTCCTGGGATTGAGGCCTGTGTCGGGCTCTCTGCTCTCTCTGCCTGCCTCTCTGCCTACTTGTGATCTCTCTCTCTGTCAAATAAATAAATAAAATCTTTAAAAAATGTAAAACAATACCTTATTTAAAAGAGATGTTTGAGCAAATTAAAAAACGAGTAGCTAATTTTACATTTTTCTTAGAAATTCCGAGTGTTTTGTTAGACTATGTTAATATTTTAGTGTTTGTTTTTTCATATAATCAGACTTTTTCAAAACTTTTATTTGTTTATTTTATAAGTAATGTATACACACTCAACACAGGGCTTGAATTCACAACCCTGAGATTAAGTCAACTGGCTCTACTGATTAAGCCAGCCGGTTGCCTACAAACAGTTTTATTACTGTAAGATTGCCTTATTAGTGGCTTTATTAATCCTTTATTAATGTGAAAAGGATAAAAACCATTATTATGGTTAGATTTAACTTTCTGAAACTCTAAGGAAAGCCATAGCACTTGAGCTGTTCAGAAATTTATAGGATTAAGCCAATTCATTATGGACAATTTTGTTTTTCCATGTAAGATCTTAAAATTTGTGGCCAGTTAACTTTCCATGGCTTTTAGTCTTCCTGGGAGATAGGTAGGGGGAGAGAATGAATATGAGTTCTGGTCTCTCTTCTTTTCAAGGGCACAAATCCCATCACGGGGTGCTCATGGCCTTGTCTAAACCCAATTGCCTCCTCCCAAAGTCTCCAGCTCTAAATAGCACAGCACTACATGTTAAGGATTCAACATTGGATTCTGGGACAGAAATTCAGTGCATAACACCCTGTAACTGGGTTCTCTTTTTTCCCTTCAACCTATTTCCTATACAATGTCCAAGTAATATTTTGAACAGATTGATCTTAACTTGGCACTTCTTTACTTAAAATTTGGGATAAACACAACATTCCTTAACATGGTTTACAAGACATGGCATGACCTTTTCCTTGCATGAATCTAATCTAATCTACTTTGTCTTCACCACTCACACTGGGCGTGTCATAGTTATTATGGTGGATGTCATAGTTATTATGGTGGATGGCCTCATTATTTATCTGGTGCTACCATAGATATTTTCTCTGTGTAAATGTCAACCACACAGCTGTACTAGGAGTTATGTATGATTATATAGTGATGAGGAAGTGGAGATCGGGAATTTAGATAAGTTTCCATAGACTTCAATTTGTTCCTCAAGCCAGACTGTTCCTTCTCCCTAGAAAGTTTTTTCCCCACACACCTTCCACATTTCCTCAATTATTTCTCTTGAATCAGTCTCAGGAACAAAATTAGCTCTATTAAAATATATCATATTATATTTTGTACTTACCTAGTGCAGCTCATATTTATTGCTCTTTCTTTCTTTCTGTAGCTAGGTTCCTTGTAGGAAAAGCCTGGATCTGTGTTGCTCATCATAGTTTCCCTGATTATTTGGCATAATATATGACAGATGCTCAACTCAACAAATATTTATAAAATTAGGAATTGAATGAGTTAATAAGAATTGTTTTGGACCTTATGATGAACATACATAATTCATAGTCATTCTTCACAAAAACACCAGTTCCCATTTTAAAGGTAAGGAAAGCGGGGCATGGGCAAAACAGTTGAAGTTAATGGCCAGATTTATATATGATATATCATATGATTTAATTATCATATATATATCATTTGAAAAACTCAATGTGATCAATAAGTTACATGGCTGAGTTTTATTAAACTAACATCAAAAGTAATTAAAATGCATAGAACATATATATAATGAAGAAATGGGAGCTCATTCTTCAGTAGAGGAAGAGAAATAAACATGAGAGCCATATAAAATGACAAATAGCATCAAAAGCATATTCAAAGATATTTGTAACAGAATAGAGAGAGTGTAACATTATTTGGGGATAGAGAAAAATTTATTTCAAAAAACTTACCTACAATTAGTTTTAGAAGATAAATTCTTATAGTGAGGAACGCAGGAAAATGATAGAAGGTGAAATATAGCTCTTGTGAATTTCAGTTGCAAGGTAAGAGACTGATTGGAGTTTATTCTTCTCATAAATATATGCTATTTTCATTTACTCCTATTTTAAAATTAAAGTAGAGTTGACTTACAATATTTCAGTAGTTTGAGGTGTACAGCATAGTGATTTGACATTTATATCTAGGTACTATTTGTCACCATATGCAATTATCACAATACTATTGAGTATATCCCCTATATTGTACTTCATTATCCCATGGCTTATTCAATTTGTAACTAGAATTTTGTACCTCTTGGCTTCCTTTACTTATTTAGCCCATCCCTTCACCTCCCTTACATCTGGCAGCCACCAGTTTGTTTTCTGTATTTTAAAAAAATATTTCTGCATTTACTTGAGAGAGAGAGAGAAAAAGAGAGAGCACATGTGCAAGAGTGGTGCAGGGAGGTAGAGGGAGAAGCAAACTCCCTGCTGAGCAGAGAGCCCATCTAGGGCTTGATCACAGGACCCTGAAATCATGACCTGAGCCAAAGGCAGATACTTAATCAATTAAGCCATCAAGAAAGCCCTGTTCTCCGTATTTATGAATCTGTTTCTGTCGTCTCCTTTTTTGTTCATTTTTATTTATTTATTTATTTTAAAAAATTCCACATGTAAGTGAAACCATGTGGTATTTATATTTTTGTATCTGACATTTTTCACTTTGCATAACACGCTCTAGGTATATCCATCCATGTTGTCACAAATAGTAAGATTTCATTCTTTTTTATGACTAATATTCAATTCAATGTACATGTGTGTATATATTATATGTATATCCTTATTTTTTTAAAAGATTTTATTTATTTATTTGACAGAGAGAAACACAGCGAGAGAGGGAACACAAGCAGGGGGAGTGAGAGAGGGAGAAGCAGGCTTCCTGCTGAGCAGGGAGCCCCATGTGGGACTCGATCCCAGGTCTCCGGGATCATGACCTGAGCCGAAGGCAGAGGCTTTAAACCACTGAGCCACCCAGGCACCCCTGTATATCCTTATTTGATATGCCATTTGCAAATATCTTTTCCCATTCACTTAGTTGTCTTTTCATTTGTTTCCTTTGATGTGAAAAGTTCTTTTATTTTGGCATAGTGTCAATAGTTTATTTTTCCTTTGGTTTCCCTTCCCCAAGGAGACCTACCCATATACATGTTGTTAAGGGCAATGTCCAAGAAACTATTTTTCACGTTTTAAGAGTTTTATGGTTTCAGGTTTCATATTTAGGTCTTTAATTTATTTTGAGTTTATTGTTTATATTGTGTAAGAAAGTGGTCCACTTTTGGGTGGCTCAGTGGGTTAAGGCCTCTGCCTTTGGCTCAGGTCATGATCTCAGGGTCCTGGGATCGAGGCCCGCATTCGGCTCTCTGCTCAGCAAGCAGGGAGCCTGCTTCCTCCTCTCTCTGCCTGCCTCTCTGCCTACTTGTGATATCTCTCTCTGTCAAATAAATAAATAAAATCTTAAAAAGAAAGAAAAAAAAGAAAATGGTCCACTTTCATTCTTTTGCATGTAGCTGCCTAATTTTTTCATTACCAAATTTTAAAGGGGTTGCCTTTCCTCCATTTTTGATCCTTTGTAGTAGTTTGATGGTCCATATATAACTGAGGTTAATTCTAGACAGACCCTCCGTTCTGTTCCACCAGTGTATGTCTTTTTTTTTTTTTTTGCCAGTACTATACTGATTTGATTTCTGTAGTTTTGTGGCATAGTTTGAAATCAGAAAACATGGTATGTCAAGCTGTGTTCTTTTTCAACATTTCTTTGGCTATTTGGGATCTTTGATGCTTTTATACAATTTTTAAGATTATTTTTCTTATTCAGTGACAGATGCTCTTTCTATTTTGATAAAGATTGCATGGAATCTGTAGATTGCTTTGTGTGGTATGGCTATTTTAAGAATGTAAATTCTTCTGATACATGAGCACACTGTATTTTTCACTTGTTTGTGTTGTCTACAATTTATTTCACTAACATCTTATAGTTTTGTAGAGTACAGGTCTTTCACTTTATTGATTAAATTTATTTCTAGGTATTCTTTTTGATGTGATTGCAAAGATATCATTTTCTTAATTTCTCTTTCTGAAAATTTATGTGTTTAAAACATAACACAATTCTGTATATTAACTTAGTATTCTGTAACTTTACTGAATTCATTTATTCTAATAGATTTTTGGTGGAGTTTTTAAGGTTTTCTATATATAGTAGTTTGTCATCTGCAAATAATGACACTTTTACTTCTTCATTTCCAATTTGGATGCCTTTTATTTCCTGTCTGATTGGTGTGGCTGGGACTTCTAGTACCATGTTAATTAAAAGTGATGAGAGTGGGCATTCTTTTCTTGTTTCTTATTATAGAAGAATAGCTGTCAGCTATTGAGAATGATTGTAATTATGGGTTTGTCATACATGGCCTTTATTATGTTGAAGTATGTATACCCACTTTTTGAGTTTTTGAATTTTGTCAAATGCTTTTTCTATACCTATTGAGATTATTATATAACTATTATCCTTCATGTTGTTCATGTGGTATACCACATTGATTAATTTGCAAATATTGAACTGCATTGTCCCTGGAATTAATCTTACTTGATCATGGTATATGATTGTTTAAATATATTATTGAATTTGTTTGGATAATTTTTTGTTGAGGACTTTTCCATCTACGTTCATTAAGGATATTGACCTGTAATATCCATATTTAGATGGTATTTTTGGCTTTCATGTCAGAGTAACTCTGGCCTTTTAGAATGAATTTGCAAATATTCCTTTCTTCTAATTTTTCAAAAGACTTTATCTATTTATTTAATAGAAAGAGAGATCACAAATAGGCAGACAGGCAGGCAGAGAAAGAGGGGGAACCAGGCTCCCCAGTGAGCAGAGAGCCTGATGTGGGACTTGATCCCAGGACCTCGAGATCATGACCTGAGCCAAAGGCAGAGGGTTAACACTCTGAGCCACTCAGGTACCCCTCTCCTCATTTTTTGGGAATAGTTTGAGGCTATGTATTTTCTGACCTTTAAATGTTTGTTAGACTTAACCTGTGAGGTACCTGGTCCTATTTCTTAGGTTTTGTTTTATTTTGTTTTGGTTTAGTTTTTGATTAGTGATTCAGTTTTATTGCTAATGATTGCTCTTTTAAGATTTTATATTTGTCCCCCCTTTAGTCATGGAAAATTTTTATGTTTCTAGGAGTTTATCATTTCTTCTAGGTTTTCCCATTTTTCTTGGTGTGCCCCCCCACTTTATTTTTATGAGTCAGGCTAAGGATTTATCAATTTTATTCACCTTTTTGAAGAGCCAGCTGTTAGTTTTATTGATCTTTTCAATTACTTTAGTCTTTATTTCATTTTTCTGTTCTAATCTTATTTTCTTCAACTAACTTTAACTTCAGGCTTTTATTGTTCTTTTTCTTGTGCATTTAGGTTAAATTGTTTGAGATTTTTCTTGTTTCTTGATGTAGGCCTGTATCACTCTAAATTTCTATCTTAGAACTGCTTTTTTGTCTCTGATAGATTTTTGGCCAGTGTATTTCCATTTTCCTTTGTCTCAAGGTTTGTTTGTTTTTTTTAATTTTCTTCTTTCATTTCTTTATTGACCCCAATGCTGGTTTAGTAGCATGTTTAGCCTGCATGTGTTTGTATTTTTTAAAATTTGCTTTATGCAATTGATTTAAGGTTTCATAACATTGTGGCTGAAAAAGATTCTTGATATGATTTTCATCTTCTTAAATTCATTGGGACATATTTTTTGGCCTGTCATGATCTATCTAGGAAAATGTTCCATGTGCATTTGAACAGAATATGAATTCTCCCCTTTAACTATGGGATACTCTGTGTATATCTAAGTCCTATGTGATTTTTAATGCCATAGTTTCCTTATTGATAATCACTCTAGATGATCTATCCACTTATATAAGTGGAATGTTAAAATCTCTTACTATTATTGTGTTCCTGTCATTTTTTTTTCCTTTTATGTCTATTAATTATTGCTTTATGTATTTAGGTACTTCTAGGTTGGGAGCATAGATACTTTAAAACTGTTATATCCTCTTGTTGGGTATATGTCACTATGCAGTGCCCTTCTTTGTCTCTTGTTACAGTTTTTTAGTTTTAGTGTCTATTCTGTCTAAGTATTACTATCCCCCCTTGTTAGATCATGGCACTACCCCTCCCTGTTAGATCATAAGAATAAGCTCTGTATTGAATAATGTGGCACATACACAAGCAAAACTATAGATTGTTTCTTTCCTCCTTACCGTATAAAACACTTGTTCTATTTAAGATTAGAAACTTGAGGTTTGGGGAATATAAGACACAAAATAAAACTGTTGAAAATATTTATTATTTACCATAATCAGAAACAGAAGAATGGAAGATGGATAAACATGTGGGCTTTGGAGCCAGTTAGTTTAGATGAGTCCAGTCCCCATTACCTCTTGGTTGTGTTATTTTAGACAAATTATTTAATCAAGACTGTTTATCTCTCAAATAGATTTAAAAAAATAGCCCTAACTTGGAGTTATCATGAGTATAGATACATATCTATAGAGTCCAAAAAGCTCTCAAAAAAATACTTCTTTGATGACACTTTACTTATTGTAAGTAGTATGGCTGTTAATAAGTTTTGTAACAAAAGCATCAATACGTTTGATTACAAGGTATTTTTCCCTACCTCTGTTTAAGCTGGTCTTATGATTCATAATACATGTACACACACACACACACACACACACACACGTGTAAACTAAAATTCTACTCTAAAATTTAAAAGTCCAAAGTCCCTAGGAATTTCAAATAAATAAATACATATATGAGCTCTAAGAGCCTAGAATAAATTATTGTAGATTTACAATAATCAAATTTAATAATAATTATTATATAAAATACCTGAAAGATACTAATTCTAACATTTTCCAAGTACTACAGGCACTCCTCATGACAATTCAGTGCATGGGATCACAGTTTCCATACACATTCTGAATGCATATGAGTGTGAAGACTGGGGTCAGATTACACAGAAAAAGAAGAATCTAATATTTCTTTATTTGCATCTAAATTATAAAGCTTTTTAAACATAGACTCTTACAATTTCAGAAATCAAAATGTATAAAGCTTTGTGCTGGTGAAATGGAAATACTCAGGCTAGTATGAATTATTTTATTTTTTACTTGAAAATACATGCATACTGAATTACCCTCTTTTTTCCCCTCCTAAATATATGGTTTTCTTGGCTCAATTATTTTAATGAAAATTATATAGAAAAAAATCTTTTCTCAAAGCAATTCTATTAATCGTAACCAGACTCCAGAAAATGTTAAAAAGGAAGTACATTAGCATTTTGGAGATATCTACTAACTTTTTCAGCAAACTGAATTGTATCAGTGTCTTTATTAGTTTGTCTGCAGCTATAAATATTAATATCCATTTTAGTAACTCTTTGCTATAGTAAGCAGATACACAATTACCTCAGTAGTTTCATGACTCTCTTAAACCATCATTGCCTTTAGTACCCTTATTATTTCACATTTTGTATTTTAAGACTACATCTCAATATTCAAATATTATTTTTAATAAAGAGGGGTTGAAATACATTTTCATGCTTATGATTGAACTTGGAGGAATATCAAAGACAGAAAATTACTCATAACCAAGATATGGTATTTGTTAAACATTTCAAACTGGATGCCAGATGGTTCCATTGTAACTAATAGTATATCTCTGGTGTAGCCCTATTCCCTCCCTTTGCAAGAAGTCACCTTTCTGTGATGTGCTAAAAGGTTGTTTGTTATATCTAACTGAAGGATATAGATTTCAAGCTGTGTGTAGGTGATACATGAAATTTTCACTCCTGCTGATGAGCACATTGACTGCTGTGTAATTCTTTAAATTGATTCAATCAAACTCATGCTGTTTGTGCTTTTAATTGATTGAATTAAAACAGCATTTTAAACTTTTAATCATTGCATTAGACATGGGTCTGTTTGCTTGCTTATGCTCAAGATGTGTTGTGGCGTTTTAACCTGTGAAGTCACACCAAAGGGCCATGTGGTACATTAATTTATTTGGCAGCAAGGATAGAATGTAGCATCATCAAAAATAAAAAAAGAACACTTCTATTTTTGGGTGCAAATCACAACTTTCCAGGAGATGACTGGAGGTGTTTACTTTCCCTGACTCTTTCCAACTGTAGACATCATCTGACATCGTGGTTCCCCAAGGCAGAAAGAGTCCTACTGGAGTCATTCTCATCTCAAGGCACATGCCAAATGCACGGTAGGGAGAGGACAGGTATAGTCCATAAGTGGTGGCAACAGGTAGGTGCCTTGTCTATAAAGAATTCAAAACCTATAATCAAACTCAAAACATTACTCATCATTATTCCATGACCATGCATTAGTGATTCTAAATAATATTAATGATAAGATATGTTCCTTAAAAACATTTTCTGAGGCTGAGTTCTAAATAATTGCTGTGGTTATTGTGAATTTTAATAATATACATACAAATATAAACTTAGCCTATGCTTTATTGCTACTCCTTAATTAATATTCCATGATTCATGTAAATTAATTCAGATTACCTCCAGTTATACAATTGGTTCATGACTCATTTGCACTCAGCTGCAGGCATTTATTTAAAGACTCAGTTACAGGGGTGCCTGGGTGACTCAGTTGGTTGAGCGACTGCCTTCGGCTCAGGTCATGATCCCGGAGATCCGGGATCGAGCCCCGCATTGGGCTTCCTGATTGGCAGGAAACCTGCTTCTTCCTCTCTCACTCCCCCTGCTTGTGTTCCCTCTCTGGCTGTGTTTCTCTCTGTCAAATAAATAAATACAATCTTAAAAAAAAATAAAGACTCAGTAACAGCTTAGAATCATTCATGGATGCTTTGAATACCATACTTGTCTCCAATCCTCATGCTACTCCATATACCTGTGTTTAAATAGCAACTTCAAAATAAATCATGAGAACACAGCAAATTTAATAATGAAGAAATAGAATTTTGTTTACTTCAAATCTGTCATTTTATGTGACCACATGAAGTTTTTATTTGTTTAAATTTTAACTCAGAGAAACAAAGTAAAAATATAAGATGTAGTGTTTTTTGTTTTGTTTTTATTGAAGTATTATTGGGATACAATATTAGTTTCAGGTGTACAACATGGTAACTTGACAAGTCTATACATTATGTTATGCTCACAAGTGTAACAGCCATCTGTCATCATACAATACTATGACAATATCATTGACTATATTCTCTATGCTCTATCTTTTACCCTGTGACTTATTCACTTTATAACTGAGAACCTGGATTGCCCACTCCCCTTTACACATTTTGCCTATCCCCTAAATCCCCTCCCCTATGGCAACCACTTTGTTCTCTGTATTTATGGGTCTATTTTTGCTTTGTGTTTGTTTATTTGTTTTGGTTTTTAGATTCTATATATAGGTGGAATCATATAGTATTTGTCTTTCTCTGTTTGGCTAATTTCATTCTGCATAATACCCTCTACGCCCAATCATGTTATCAAAAATGGCAAGATCTCATCCTTTCTTATGGCTAATATTCATATGTGTGTGTGTGTGTGTGTGTGTGTGTGTGTGTTATTCATTCATTTATTGATGGATACTTAAGTTGCTTCCAGTATCTTGGCTATTATAAATAATGATACAGTAAATATGGGATGCATCTATATTTTCAGATTAGTGGTATTTTTTTAAAGATTTTATTTATTTGACAGAGAGAAACATAGTGAGAGAAGGAACACAAGCAGGGGGAGTGAGAGAAGGAGAAGCAGGCTTCCTGCTGAGCCCCCTATGTGGGGCTTGATCCCAGATCTCCAGGATCAAGATCTGAGCCAAAGGCAGTCTCTTAACCAACTGAGCCACCCAGGTGTCCCAGTATTGTTTTGTTTTGTTTTTTTTTAAGATTTTATTTATTTATTTGACACAGAGAGATCACAAGTAGGCAGAGAGGCAGGCAGAGAAAGAGGAAGAAGCAGGTTCCCTGCTGAGCAGAGAGCCTGATGTGGGACTTGATCCCAGGACACTGAGATTATGATCTGAGCTGAAGGCAGAGGCTTAACCCTCTGAGCCACCCAGGCACCCCCACCAATCATAATAGTTAATGGGCAAGATTGTTTTTGTTTCTTTTTTTTTTATGATTATATTTATTTATTTGACAGAGAGAGATCACAGTAGGCAGAGAGGCAGGCAGAGAGAGAGGAGGAAGCAGGCTCCCTACTGAGCAGAGAGGCCAACAAGGGCCTCGATCCCAGGACCCTGAGATCATGACCTGAGCTGAAGGCAGAGGCTTTAACCCACTGAGCCACCCAGGCACCCTGTTTTTATTTCTTGACTAGAATTATAAAATCTACATTAGATAATAGAGTTAAAGGCATCAGGTACTTGAAATAATAAAAACAAAAAGTGTGCTACTTTTCAAAGTCCTTGCTATAACACTGATCTGAAATTTTAAAAACAAGTGATAAGCACTGGGTGTCATATGCAATGATGAATTATTGAACTCTACATCTGAAATCAATGATGTAGTTGGCTAACTGAATTTAAATTAAAAAAATCCAAATGCATGGAAGTATAGGAAACCCAACCCAAGAAGTATTTTTTCATCAAATAAAATTCAATGACTTCATAAGTGTCTTTTAGCAATTCTAGTTTTTTTAAAAAAATCCATTGATTTTCCTCCTAGGAAAATGGAGATTAGAGTATCCATCATATGTTTGCTGCTGTTTATTCTAAAATAGAGTCTATTTCAAATCCTTTTTCAACTCCTATGCTTCATATCATTGTAGTCATGGCTGCAAGAACATGTAGAAAGTGAGAGAGAGAAGTCCCTGTACACAAAAACAAATTCATTAAACTTGTTGCTTAAGTGAGTTCTGTTGTTAGGGCAACTAAACTTCTAAAAAAATAATGAAAGAAAAGGATGTAACCTTAAGAGAGGATTTAAGTAGTCATAGCAACTACTATTTTAAAACCAAGTGTTGGTGCCAGTGTTTCCTTTCTTCCTCCTGGTGTAAGAATGATAAAATATTGTTGCTCTCTTCCCACAAGCTTGATTTGTATATCATAAAATATAAATTTAAATGTGTCAAGCTGTCTCCAGTAGTTTTTCTATCAGTGGAGGGATATCAGCAAACATGAGGCTGACTTTGATTGTATTATTTCCTCCCAGACTTTGCAACCATTATATTTTAATATCTTTTTGAAACAAAAAGGTGCTTTGGAAATATCAGCAAAAGCAATAAAAATAGTAAAGTAGATTTGAGAAGCTCAAGCTGTTTAGTGCAGTTGACCCTTGAATGACATGGTTTTGAACTCTGAGGATCCACTTACAGCTGGATTTTTTTTTCCGATAAATCCAGTACAGCAGTGTAAATGTATTTTCTCTTATCATTTTCTTGACATTTTCTTTTCTGTAGTTTATCTTACTTTTATGTAGTACATACATTATATATATGTATATATAGTACATGTAATATACAAACTATTTGTCAGATGTTATCAATAAATCTCCTGGTCAATAGTAGTCTGTTAGTGGTTAAGGTTTTTGGAGAGTCAAAAGTTATGTGGATTTTTGACTACTTGAAGAGTTAGCGCCCCTAACCCTGACAGTTCAAAGGTCAACTGTGGTTAGATTCTGTTTTTTTGTTGTTGTTGTTGTTTTTTGTAAAACCAATTTTATCTCTAATAATAATTTTAGCATTTGCTTTTCTGAGATCTTGTTTTGTTTTGTTTTTCCTTTCTCTTTCTTTTCCATCCCTCCACTAGTTTGCCTGCAATAAAATATTTTATACCCCTGGGGTTTTAATTCCATCCTAAAATAACAGCTGTTAGTTTATACACTATAGTCTGTCTAGGGGGATTCCTTTTTTTCTATAACTCATTTTTTTTTTTTTGCAGAAGAGTACAATTTAGGTGTTGAAAAGAAAACTGCAAACCTAGACAATTTAATGGACCTCAGTATAGTCTTAGGACATATATGGGCATCACTTTTTTTTTTATTGTTACTAAATTTTTTTTTCCAGTGTTCCAAGATTCATTCCCCATTCCCCACACCCAGTGCTCCACACTTTAGGTGTCCCCAGTACCCACCACCAGGCTCTCCCATCCCTCCACCCCCCTCCCTCCAAGTCCCTCAGTTTGTTTCTGTGTCCAAAGTCTCTGTTGTTTCGTTTCCCTCCCCAGATTACCCTAGTTACCATTTACTTTCCTTCTCCCACTGTCCTCCAGTTTACCCTTCATGCACCGCAAGTAAGTGAAACCATGCGATACTTGACTTTCTCTTTTTGGCTTATTTCACTCAGCATAATCTCTTCCAGTCCAGTCCATGTTGCTACAAAAGTTGGATATTCATCCTTTCTGATGGAGGCATAGTATTCCATTGTGTATATTACCACATCTTCTTTATCCATTCATCTGTTGATGGGAACCTTGGCTCTTTCCACAGTTTGGCGATTATGGCCATTGCTGTGATCAACATGGGGGTGCATATGGCCCTTCTTTTCACTACATCCGTATCTTTGGGGTAAATGCCCAGTAGTGCAATTGCAGGGTCATAGGGTAGCTCTATCTTTAATTTTTTAAGGAATCTCCACACTGTTTTCCAAAGCGGCTGCACCAGTTTACATTCCCATCTCCGTAGAAGATATACAAATGGCTAACAGACACATGAAAAAATGTTCAGTGCCACTAGCTATCAGGGAAATTCAAATCAAAGCCACTCTAAGATATCACCTTACACCAGTCAGAATGGCCAAAATTAACAAGACAGAAAACACCAAGTGTTGGAGAGGCTGCGGAGAAAGGGGAACCCTCTTACACTGTTGGTGGTAATGTAAACTGGCATCACTTTTTTTTTAAAGATTTTATCTATTTATTTGACAGAGAGAGAGATCACAAGTAGGCAGAGAGGCAGGCAGAGAGCGAGGAGGAAGCAGGCTCCCTGCTGAGTAGAGAGCCCAATCAGGGCCTTGATCCCAGGACCCTGAGATCATGACCTAAGCCGAAGGCAGAGGCTCTAACCCACTGAGCCACCCCAGCACCCTGGGCATCACTTTTGATAGAAGATTGTTGGATGATGATGCCAAAGGAGAACATGTGGTCTGCACTGCTCACTCACATTGTTACAGATGTCTGGAGCTTTGGATTAGTTTGTTTCCTGAGGATTTCCCAGGGCAATACACACTGTGACAGTGCACAGTGTGATGTTGTTCCCATCCCCTCAAGTGTAGTTCCCAGATCTAAACCCCTCATATTGGGTCCAACCAGTAATTTTATTTGGGGTTTCGACTACTCTTATCACACCTTTTTTCCTGTGTTCCCAGACATGATCATACTGTCTAGTCTTCTCTGGGTTTGGGTAGTCTGATTCTTTCTCTATGTGACTTGAGTAGTTTGTTGTGTCATGAACTTTATTTTTTATCTCTGCTTCATTTGGAGCTTTGCCTTTGGTTTTATTTAGGGTTTTGTTTTGTTTCATTTGTTATTTGTTTTGTTCTGTTTGAGTCCTTTTTTTAATCTTTTTTTTAAAGATTTTATTTATTTATTTGACACAGAGAGATCACAAGTAGTTAGAGAGGCAGGCAGAGAGAGAGGAGGAAGCAGGCTCCCTGTTGAGCAGAGAGCCTGATGAGGGCCTCGATCACAGGACCCTGAGATCATGACCTGAGCTGAAGGCAGAGGCTTTAACCCACTGAGCCACCCAGGCACCCCATTTTTTAAATCTTTAAGTCTGAATTCTGCAAGGTAAATATTTTGGCTCTCATAATTCTGTATCTGGTGAGGAATTTAAGAGCCTATGCAGAAGTATCCTCATTCTTCAAAAAATAATAAAGATGTCCCTAGATGTTACTGACAAAGAAATGAGGAAAGAAAAAGCTAAAAGTAATAATTCAAAATGTTATCTTCATATATTTTTTCAGACAAGAAGAATCAGAATTTACACTAATTACTTATGGTGTAAATTCAATCCTTAAGGTGTGCTGGTCTGGATTAATTCACTGAGATAGGAAACCACTAAGAGTAGTGTTTTCTCAAGCACTAGTTTCTCAGAATATTGATGCAATTTTCAAGTAAAATGAAATAAAAAGGGATGGTGATGTGCTATATACCAACATTTGAGAACTGCAATATTGAGGTTTGTTTAACAGGTTCTAGTACCTAAGAACAATTAAGTCTTTAGTATGTTTATATGGAATTCAAATTTCTAATTATATTCAAGATTTATTAATAGAATTTCCCAAATGTTTTTTGAAAGAACTTTATGGTCATGGGTCATACCTTTACCCCAGTCATCACTTCATGCTTATGTTGAAGAAAAATTTACATGTTACATAGAGATAAAATAGCAGTTGTCACTTTGAGGCATGTTGCTATAATCTAATAAACAATGGATAGTTTCCAGAGTGCTTCCTTATGCATGTCTTCCTGGATAAGAGTACAGAAATGTGGAATTTTTGTCCCTTCTTGCTAATTAATATTTCTACTCTATCACAATTTTTTAATGCTTAAATGGGAATAAAATTTCAAATATTAGATATAGATTAAATTGCAACATTGAGTGATTTTGTTATGCAATCTGAAAAAGAGTTACATGAAATTATTTTAGAAGATGCATGTATGATTTTAATTTCTATCTTGATAAACTAAGCCAAAACTTATACCATTGTATATAATGAATATGAACTAAATAAACTATACCAAATATTTAATTTCTCTACCCCTGTAAATTATTCTACTGTGTTTAATAGGTAAATACTTTTAATTTCCATGCTTTACTGTAAATTAGGTATATGTATGCATTATGTATTACATATATATTATACATATACACACATAATACAAATATATAAAATATCTTAATTAAGAAATGCTAAATGACTATCCTATATGAAGGTATTGTCATATCATTTTATTCTCATGAGTCTTTGGTACTATGGAACTTTCTAATGGTACTAATATAGAAATTAAGTTCTATCATTATTTCCTTTAATTCAGTTTCTCTGATTAATAATGATTTGGGCCATCTCTTAACATACTTGTCAGCAATTTTTTAACTTCTTATTTTTTTTATCCATTTAAAAATGTTTTCTAAATTACCTGTTCATAACTTTTTCTATTTGTCCATTGAGACTGATGTCTTTTCATCTTTTGGTTGCTGAAACAAATTGCTGATTTCTGGTTAATTCTTCCTTAATTTCAAACATTGCAAAACCTTTTTCTATTCTGTAATCTATCTATTATCTATATTCATGATGTCCTTTATTTAGCAAAAATGCTTAATCATGTAAGGTTTGTAAGGTAGAATTTAACTTTTTTTTTGCATTATGGTTTTTGTATGTGACTTTATAAATATTTTCTACCCCTATATTACAAAGATATTCTGTAATATTTTGTCTATTAAATATGGATTTTCTTTTTCATAATGTGGTGTTTAATTCATTCTAGATTCTACATTTGTGTGAGATATAATCATTAAAATGTAATATTTTTTATTTAACTGGCCCTGAGATTCTTTTAGAAAGTGAAATTTTCTAAACAAGTATTCTTATTCATTTCCAACCTTGAAACAGTGTAATAGAGTACTTGACACACAGAAAAGATCATTTTGGAAAGTCCTTTTCTTTCCTATGAAAAAATTATTCTCTCCTTAGGAAAGTGTTCATCACAGTATCATTTATGCATAAGAAAATGCTAAAAAGTAAAGTAATTGCCTATCTACTGAGGATTAGTTAAATATATTGCATACAACTATAATGGGACACTATATAGCAAAGCCTTTATTGACATCATAGCTGATATTTCATTATTAAAGTATATTGGTTACATGTCATTTAATGAGAAAGTCAGGTTAATAAAAAGTGTTTAATGTATGTTCATATATTTGTAAAAAAGGAGTATATAGTTATATTTTTGGACTCTAATTAGAAAATATAAATAAGTCAATATTTTAATTTTTATGATGGTGATTTTAATTTATATTATATGTCTACATTTTTAATGAGTGAATCTTATAATAAGACTAAAAAGTAAAGTTATTTAAATTTGTCAACATAACCAGGGATTTTAATTTTTAAAACTTTTGTTTGGAAAATATACATAAATCAAAATGTCATGTTTTTACCAAGAAAATGATTCCAAAAAAAAAGCAAAACAACAATTATATTTTTCTTATATTGACAGGTTATCAAATTTATGTCCTGAATCCATTTATTATAATATTGGGGCAAATAATAGGAAATGAATATATAATTTAGTTTTATTTATTAAATATAATTTAACTAAATATAACTAAAATGATATTTAAATATAAACTAAGAATTTATTAAAAGGGTAAAATTTTTAAAAACTATGAAATTTAATAACAGCCATATTATCAGTAATAGTACCCTAAATCACACAACAAGAAAGGATCAGAGAAAACATTTATGTATTCAATCTATACTCCCTTGAAAGTATTTTTTCTTTTTTTTGTCTTGCTGATGTTAGTTTATCCCCTATTTTATTTAGCATTGAGTATTTATAATTAGAAAATAAATGATACTTACTCCCTAATGGGATTCCAGAAGGGGAGCATGTATGTTTATATGATATCAAACAAAACAGTCTCTTACCCATCTTTCTCTTCCAGTGAATTCTGAGTTGCTCTAGGTCAAGAAGCACTGCAGATATTTCTTTATGATCCCAGATCCAAGACACTGCTAAGCAGATATTTAGTAAATATTCTCTATCTGTTCTGAGTAATGTGTAGGTGAAGAAAATACACAGATAAGCAAAGATTCTTTGAATATCAAAAGTGGAGCAAGAAAAACTAAGGAAGAGATGACAGATGGAGATGAGAATATATGTAGGTTAGGGAAGGCTTTATATTTTACTAATTCAATCACATTTGTTTCTTAAAATCCTCCTCTAATTCTGTATTGAGGGTATTCTTTTTCATTGTTCAGTGTTCAGTCTGGGATACAACCACTAATAATACCTGGAAAAAGACTTGGAAAAGAATCAAATTGGCATGAAATTAATTAAATTTACTTATGATAGGAATTGGAGAAAAAGAGAGAAGTAAGAAGAATTATAGACCTTTAAAGAGAGAAGGCTGGACGGTAGTTAATTAATGGTCTTTATGTGTTTAAACACCAGAATTAGGAAAATAGTACTTTGTGCTTAGTAAAAAAGTGTGAGTAATATCAATTAAAATGGCATTTTGAAAGATATGAAAACATTAGCATTCCATCAATAAAGATGGTGGCAAATTAGAAGGATTTATAAAACAAAAGTATTCAAAAATGTTATTAATATCCCCTTTTCCCCCCACTCCCCTCTTATGTTATACAGATTTCACAAATAACTGTCAAGTCTTGGTTTCTATGTTAAGAAAAAAAAAAAGAGACCTCAGTCTATTTGGTGTCCTTTATTAATGAACACTCCAGTGGCTTTTTCTTTTGTCATTGCAAATAATGTGGCAATAAAGTTCTGGTACAAATAGCATTATCAGAGCACCTGGGTGGCTCAGTTGGTTAAGCGACTGCCTTCGGCTCAGGACATGATCCTGGAGACCTGGGATGGAGTCCCACATTGGGCTCTCTGCTCGGCGGGGAGCCTGCTTCTCCCTCTCTCACTCCCCCTGCTTGTGTACCCCCTCTGGCTGTGTTTCTCTCTGTCAAAATAAATAAAATCTTTAAAAAAAAATTTAAAAAGCATTATCAAGGAATATAACATTTTTGCTCAGACCCATTTGGAACATTTTTTGGACCAAACTTTTAATCCCTTATTAATCCTGCAATCTAAATGAATTAATCTGGGTCTCATTCCCTTCTCTTAAGCACAGAGTTCATGAAGGAGAACTCTGCAGTAGGCACGTGGGCAGGACAAATAGAACTACAGGCAAATACTTTGAAGAAAGTTGCAGGTTGATAAAAGGTTATTGATATTGAAGAAGACTATAACTTTATTTAAAGCTCCTCAATGTTAATGCATTTCTCTTTGGTAACATAATGTGCATATAGGAATAGTATATATATATTTTAGGAATACTCAATATATTTTTTAAAAATATAAACATAAGCGCACCTGGGTGGTTTAGTCGTCAAGCATCTGCCTTCGGCTCAGGTCATGAACCGGGAGTCCTGGGATCCAGCCCCGCATCAGGCTCTGCTTGGCAGGAAGCCTGCTTCTCTTTCTCTGACTCCCCCTGCTTTTGTTCTCTCTCTAGCTGTGGTTCTCTCTTTCAAATAAATAAAATCTTAAAAAAGGGGTGCCTGCAAAATTAACAAGTCAGGAAACAAGTGTTGGAGAGGCTGCGGAGAAAGAGGAACACTCCTACACTGTTGGTGGGAATGCAAGTTGGTGCAGCCACTTTGAAAAACAGTGTGGAGATTCCTTAAAAAATTAAAAATAGAAGCCAAGTAGAAAAAGTCAAGTATCACATGGTTTCACTTACTTGTGGTGCATAAGGGGTAATATAGAAGACAGTAGGAGAAGGAAAGTAAATGGGAAGTAGGGTACACAGAAACAAACTGAGGGACTTGGAGGGAGGGGTTAGGGGGATGGGAGAGCCTGGTGGTGGGTACTGAGGGCACCTATTGCATGGAGCACTGGGTGTGGGGCATGGGCAATGAATCTTGGAACACTGAAAAAATAAAATAAATTTAAAGTCAAAAGAAAAAAAGAAAGGGGTGCCTGGGTGGCTCGCTTGTTAAGCGTCTGCTTATGATCCCAGAATCCCAGGATCAAGCCCCACATCATGCTCCCCGCTTGGCAAGAAGCCTCCTTCTCCCTCTCCCACTTACCCTGCTTGTGTTCCTTCCCTCACTGTGACTCTTTCTGTCAAATAAATAAAAATTTTTAAAAAATCTTAAGAGAATATAAGCAAATTGCATGAATGTGTGAACTACATGAACCATAGAAATCCCATTAGTATTTGGAAAAATTATACTCTCAAGTTGTAATAGCATGATATGATAAAAACCACATAAAATGTGTACTCTGAATCAGAATTTTAAATCTTCTCGGTTTCTGTTGTCATGTGAAAATAACATGAGGTAATAATGTTCATGCCAAGAATGGTATCTGGCATAGATTAAGCACTTGGTAAATATTTATTAGTGGATATCTAGAATACTATAAGATGATGTGTTGGAAGAGTAAGGAATCCCAAAACCAGATACTTTTAAACTACTAGCTCTTACTATGAGACATTATAATCATGAATTAGCTATTTTTAGCAGGTGCAGTGGTGGTAGTAGCACTATTAGCAATTAGTGTTCATATACTATTTGTCTATAATAACAATATAAATGTGATTCAAAATTCACAAAAATTAAGCTTTTTATCTCAATGTATTCTCTTACTAATCAATTGATATACAATATTTCAAAGAAAAAATCTTCTAAATCCTTGGCACTATGCCTCAAACAATAGACATATAAAGTCAAACATATGGTCTTTGCCTCACTTTTATTCGCACTTCTCTGTTACTATCGTATGTCCACACGTACAATTCTTTGAGTCCATGTTCCATGAAAACCTTGTTGCTTGCTTTTTTTCCCTACTATCTTAACACTTGTCTTCATTTGCTTTCTAATGCAGCCTGAATTCCATGGCATATTATGATTATTCTCCCCTTTCCAACATCATCCCTTCACTAGTTTCATTCTTTTTGTATTATACACACTTGGCAAAACTCTACCCTCATTAAGAAGTGTTTTTCCTGGGGGTGCCTGGGTGGCTCAGTTGGTTGAGCGACTGCCTTCAGCTCAGGTCATGATCCCGGAGACTCGGGATCAAGCCCCACATCGGGCTCCCTGCTTGGCGGGAAGCCTGCTTCTCCCCCTCTCAGTCCCTCTGCTTGTGTTCCCTCTCTCACTGTGTTTCTCTCTGTCAAATAAATAAATAAAATCTTAAAAAAAAAAAGTGTTTTCCCATCTCTTAAGGGAAGCAGCAGAAAACTGTTGCAGTAAAATCACATGAACGAGGCTTACAGTCTATAATGAAAATTGGTGAACATCCACTCTAAATGGAATCTTATTCTGCCTAGAAAATATACTGAACCCACTCACCTCCATCTTGTATTTGTCTTCTGCTTCCTCCTATTCTTACATGCAGTGTTGTCTCGCATGTACTGACAAGTCAGAAGACACAAATTGAGTTTCTTTATCTTGCTGTCACCAAATCTCTGATCCAAGTTTTGTCTGTACCCATTCTTTTCCTCTTCCTTCATCTTACAATACCCCTTATCTTGTGAAAGATCATAGCTTTCATTTAAGATTTAAAGTATTCCTACTTTTAAAATGTGGTCGATTTTAACTAACAGCAGTAACATCACCTGAGTAACAATTCGATTTGGATATATCACGCTTTCGTCAATATAATCAGCATATTTTTAAACTTCCATGGACTATTGTGGGAATTTTGGAAAGTAAAAATATAAGAATGCCACTCTTGAGGTTGTCAGGCTTCAAAAAAAAATAACAATAAAAAATAAGTTAAAGGTCATAATTGTTTATGACTTTGTTTCTTTATATTTTAAATCAGAAGATTGTATTAGGTCATTTCCTAATTCCATGGCCTTTACGTTTTCCTGATCTGAAGTCATGGAATTCTGAAAAAGACTAAAAAGGTGGCATAGAAATTATTGATCTAAGGTGTAAGCTCCAGGAAGCCAGGAACTTCTCTGATTTGCAGCTGTATCCGAACCACCTAGTGTAATGTCTTATGCATACTGAGCATTATATAGTTTCAAATGAAAGTCTGTAAGAGATAATTTAATAAAAAACACAAAAAAACAAGCTTGAGCTGTACTTTTAGATTTAGGAAAAAAAAAGTGTTAGTGAGGGTAATCCCTTCAATTTCTCTGCTGATGTGTCTTCCCTAGTAAAGAAAGAATGACAATTTTTTTAACTTTTTAACCTATCTATATTTTCCTAAGACACCAAGGGAGAAGTAATGACTTTTCCTACTTATTGAAAAAGAGACATATCTTGGCCATCTGTCTCTACTCATTTGGCTTTATGAGTGAAATGTCAATATTCATGCATTGACATGGTGTATTGACTTGAACTCACAACTACTTTAGTCCTTGCTTTTCACTGGACTTGCCTGAGCCCAAAGACTGTAAATTCTTGCAATTCATGTTTTCCTGTGAATGGAATACTAGATGTGTTTTATTTCAGCAGGCTAACCTCTTTCTGCCTCATGTGGACCCATTAAATGAGATTGACCCTTGGATTCCTGGATGTATTTAGTGTAGAATAAGAGAGGAGTCTAAGCTGCATTCTTCCATCCAAAAGTTTGCAGGGAGTTCTGCATATTGACCAGTTATCTGATGTTATTAATTACATGAATATTTTTATTATCATTTCACTCCTTATTTGATTTTCCTAATAGCTAGAATGCAGAAAAGAAAGGTGAGTGATGTGTTCTCAAAGTTTCCAACAAGTTTTATTATGTTTGTACCTATTTTGGAGACATAGCCATGAAACATACGCACTATATTTCTACATATAGGTACATTGGAAGAATTCAAGTTGCTATATGGATTCTCTTTCTAACTTAGATATTTATAGATTCATTCTCTTTTGATTAGAGAAGAAGGATATCACAAGGGCATTGCTTTAAAAGATTTTTTCTCAAAAATATTATTCTATTATATGACCTCCATTTCTGAAAACATACAGCAAGCAAAGCTCTATGACCATTTATGGTCTCAGCATAGAAAGAGGAGATTATATAACTAGCTTCTATTCGCAAACTCTGTTTCTGTATTGTCATTTCATTGACTTCATTGGCTATTGTTGTTTTAGCATTAAATTCTAAAATGGAACAGAAAGAAATTAAGTACCAGGAATGAAAATGTGTGTGTGGGGGGGGGAAAGATAAACTCCAAGAATAGGGTCTTTGGATTATACAGTATAAGTTCAAATGACCTGGAAATAATATTTAAAATGAAAAATAATATCAAGGAAATATCTATAGACTAGTTTTGACAGTGATTAGTTCTGAAGATTAATGAAGAGATATTATTCCTCTTATGTTTTCATTACAACAGAGGAATCCCTCTTTAATGAAAGAAAAAAAAATTATCCGTATCCTTTGTAATGGGTACATAAGAAAAACTAATACCCTTGAGTATGCATGTTATTTTGAAGTGACAGAATTTAATAGGCCCTTAGCCAAGTCTGAATGACAATAAGAAGCTCAGTATTTCCACATATAGTTATGTTATCAAGGTAGGCTGACTTATTAGTCATGAATTTCATGCAGCAGAGAAATGAATATGCTTAATTCAGAAAGTGAAGGTCAATAAAGTAAATCAAAGTAATATTGTCTTAATATTATCAGAATGTTTGATATAGTACCAAAACATTACACTTAAAAGCACATATATATGAAGAGCTCCAACAGAATGAATATTGCAAATAGCCAGAAACAGGCTCAATGATTAGTAATGACCCAGTGACTTTACTGAACAAACCATGTAATTTCAAGTTTGTGACAATTGATGAAGGTCTTGTGGTCCAACAAGCATCCGAGCTGTGCAGGTGACAGGATTTAAGGCAGGCAAGGGAATTGCTATAATAAAGCCTCATCATTTGGCATACAGTAAAAGTAAATATGAAGAAATTTCATTAAAAATTCTGTACTTCCAATTTTAACACAGCAGAGAGCAAAAGTTCAATCTAGGAATAGACAACTTTTTCCCACTGTGGATCAAAATGGGACATTAAACAAACAATAATGAGAACACCAACAATGGCAACAGCAAAGTATGTGATGAGTATTTAATAAAGTGGTAATAATTATAAAAATAAATATTAATAAAAACCCACACATGTTTACTAAATTAATAGTAGGAGAGAAAGCTATGTGAATCCCAGCAAAATCATATGGTTTGTATTGATGTTGCATAAAGAGTTACATATAAAAATAGTTTCTATATATATATGCTATATAAGTTTCTACATGTTTGTCTATGATGATTTTTACAGAGATTCTACTGACTTGGGGATACTGAAGGGTTTGACAAGAAAGAAGCTAAGGCAAATAGAAACGGAAACTTTTAAGGAAAGATCACCAAGAAAGATAAGAGTAAAATTGACAAACACCAAAATGTAACCCAGAAATTTGTGCTAGATTGCAAACATTATTTCTTGGTTTGTGTGGCATGAGAGTAGAGACAAGTTTTGCCACATTGGGCCACCTGGATATCATGGTCTAGTTATTCTGAAGTAGTGGTGATAAGTTATGAGCTTTGAGTTTTGAAAAGGTCATTGCTAGCAAGTGAGGAAAATGGAGTTTAAGGGAGAAATAATTCAGTTCACTAAGGCACTGCTCAGCTGAAGATGCTTACTCTCCAAGTTGAAGGAACATTAGTTATTTTGTGCACAACACTGTTATTAATAACCTCACACTTTTTTTTTTAACCTTGACTATAATTCCCAGTTTTATTGAGGGAATTACCTCTCGGGGTGTGTGTGTGTGTGTGTGTGTGTGTGTGTGTGTGTGTGTGTGTGTGTGTGATGTTGGAAGGCTGTGAATTAAATACCTGCCATGCATCTTAATCAGAGACTGAGAACCTGAAGTAAGCTTGTTAGATATGCAGAATCTTAGGACCCACTCTACCTCTACTGGGTTAAAATCTATATTTTAATAAGATCCCTAGGTGATTCATATGCACACTAGACTTGAGAAACACTGCTCTAGAGCAGGCCAATAATTCCAAGTTCCTAATTTCTATAACAAATGTTGCAGAGTGCAGGCTGAGATATCCTCATTATCTTTAGAGGGCTGTGGGTTTACTTCAACTCAGTCTCTGTCATCGACCTCTCTGTGTGCCTATCTATCTGTTGTGCCCATTCATCAAAAGCAAAATAAAGCTCTACTCAAAATTGTTTTCAGATTTTGAGATTGATGATGCCACACACACACCAAGAGGATGTGAAAAGATTTATTAGCCACATAATGAAACTTTCTGGGAACAGCAAGACAGTTCCAAACTGGCTAGAAATGGCTTAAAATATCAGAAAAAGAAGATAGCCTTGTTGTTGTTTTCTGTTTGTTTTTGTTTTATTGTGGTCAGGGGGTGGCCCTGGGGTGGTTCCTAAGCAAGGGAAGGGGCTTGCATGACTGTAACGCTAACTGAGGGCTAAAGGAATGAGTTTCAGTGCTTTTTTTGGTCAGCTTTCTCAGATGTGAAATAGAAGGAAAAAAGGTAGTGATGAGGCTTAAAAGTTGTCAACAAACAAATGTCATAAAAATGGAGTCAGGCTCTTCATTGAAATTTACTTCTGATGTTCAATGGCTACAATTTACCATTTTTATTTAATTGAATTTCAAGCTGTTTAATTAAGCTATCATGGTTCTTTATGAGGACAACAGCCTGAAACTGGTAAAAGAGGTGAAAGTTCTGCCAACCACCTTGTGCAAGAGCCCAGCATTGTGCATTCTAATTCTGAGGCATGAAATGGTTGCCTTTGCTGCTATTATTGGTAACTAGGACTCTGAAATGGATTAGGAGTGTCTTGATGAGAACTTGCATTGGGCCTTCTATAGGTATAGAGATATGCATGACCCTGATTTTATATTTTGGGTACAGGTGAGTCAGATTCCTAGGGTTCTTAATCTCAAAGAGATAACCTTATATAAGTAATGGTTGCTTATGCCATGGGATTGATCAAGCAGCCAGACCAGGTGCATTGGCTCAAGAGTCTATAGAACTGTGCAGATGGAGTAGATTGTGGTCCAGAACATCCAGTACTAAGATGGGTGCCTGAAGTTCTTCCACCTGAGCTGGACCTTGAGCCCTGTCCTTCCACAGGGCATACTGAATTAGGGATGAAAAGAAGCAATATCTCATTGAGCCCTGAAAAATGTGATATTGGCCATTGTGTATAGACTCTCATTATTTACTCTCTTGATACCAAGGGATTTTCAGAAGCCATGAAGTCTAGGAGATGGATGAACTCCTTCAGGACTGTGATAACTGGCAGGAGACTAAGGCCACCCCCTCTTGCCAATGGGATATACCAGAGGGCCTATGTGAAGAGGTGTGGGTGGCTATGCCAAACTTGCAGGAAACTGTTTTCTTTACTGAAGACATGATGAGCAAGTGGATATGGAGGGGCACAGGCTCAGAGCCTATGAAAATCTATGTTTTCAGGGGAACCCAGTATATGGCGACAGTTACTGCTCTAATGAATAATAATGCAGATTTAAGAAGAGTGGTGGCATGTGTCAGAAACCTAAGAAGCACTTATAGTCATATGGATGACCCTGGATTTCCAGAAGGCATGAAAGAAAGCTGTTAAACCTCTACAAAGAAGGAGTCTCTTAATGGCACCAAATCGAAGTGCTTGCTGCATTTTAATTTAGACAGATTCTAGAACAGTTTACTGGAAAGAGCTCCATTCAAAATGAGACAATTTGCAAGTAACATAAATGGGTTTGAATAAAGTCCATAAATGAGGAATAGAGTGCCTCCAGAAACCTAAAATAAGTTGTGGGAACTGAGAGGGTCTGTAGCTATTGCTACATAGCATTAGAGATGGAGTGGGCCCCTGGTTTACCAAATCATTTATGGAAATTAACTGAGATGGTGTGCTCTTGCACTATGTGTGGGCAATGGTTTATCTTCTTTTTGTAAGAATGTATATCTTGAATAAGTGTATCAAATGAATCTTACATTATTAATGTGATATCATACCTGTATTTCTTTTTTTTTTTAAGATTTTATTTATTTATTTGACAGAGAGAAATACAGCTAGAGAGGGAACACAAGCAGGGGCAGTACGGAGGGAGAAGCAGGCTTCCCAGCCCGATGTGGGGCTCGATCCTGGAACTCCAGGATCATGACCTGAGCTGAGGGCAGACGTTCAAAAACTGAGCCACCCAGGCGCCCCTCATACCTGCATTTCTGAAGAAAGTTGTGGTTCAGATCTTGCCTACAAAGTCTGTGTACCGTGCCTGGTTGTTGAACTACCCTATGGACAACCTTTCTTCCTTTTTTTTTTTTTTTTTTTAAGATTTTATTTATTTATTTGACAGAGAGAAGCACAGCCAGAGAGGGAACACAAGCAGGGGGAGTGCGAGAGAGAGAAGCAGGCTTCCCAACGAGCAGGGAGCCCGATGTGGGGCTCGTACCTGGGTCTCTGGGATCATGACCTGAGCCAAAGGCAGTCGCTTAACCAACTGAGCCACCCAGGCACCACCAACCTTTCTTCCTTTCTTTCGTCCTTGGATGTTCTTGGATGACTTACCCAAGGGAGGTGGAAAATTAGTAAGAGACTGAAGAAGTGATATACTGGATTTCTGCTAGTTTGGACACTTCAGAACATGTAAGTAAGATATATAATGGTATGTCCAACTTTGGGGTACAGTTGATAAAGTGTTTAAGTGTGTATCTCAACCTTTTCTTTAGCATAAATTCTAAAAGAGTGTCAGTATCTTACTAGACTAATATATTAGGCATTCAAAATACTTGTCCAGGGGCACCTGGGTGGCTCAGTCATTAAGTATCTGCCTTTGACTCAGGTCATGATCTAGTCCCAGGATTGAACCCAGCATCAGGCTCCCTCTTCAGTGGGAAGCCTGCTTCTCCCTCTCTCATTGCCCCTGCTTTTGGTCCCTCTCTAGCTGTGTTTCTCTTTGTCAAATAAACAAATAAAATCTTTTAAAAAATACTTGTCCAAAAAATGAAGCTATAAATGTTAAATGAAAAAGCTTTGGGAAATGA
The DNA here is from genome assembly GCA_004023965.1 of Spilogale gracilis. NCBI lineage: Eukaryota > Metazoa > Chordata > Mammalia > Carnivora > Mephitidae > Spilogale > Spilogale gracilis. The sequence continues at coordinate 138,617 of PITA01001460.1, forward strand.
GTTCTAAGCTCACATTTTTATTATTATCTTTTAGAGCTGGCTAATCTTATAAAAAGTTTATTTTACATAATATCATCCTAATTAATCACCATCTTCACTAAAATGAAAACTAAGGAGAAAGTACTTGGGAAATAAAAAATATATTTTGTTACAAATAAAAATATTTATATAAGTATGTATACTGTATATAAGTGTAAGTATCTAAAGATATATAGTATCTAAAGGGAAAAATACTATAACAAAGACAAACTATAGCATTTTTGCTGTTCTCTGTATTAATTTATAAAATTTTGTATAAGCTTCATCCTCATGATGGTGGAATCATTCAGAAATTCTTTGCAAAAAAAAAAAGGAAAAAAATTATTTGCTGACATGTAAACTTGTTCTTTTATTTGCCATCTTCTCTTTCCTTCATTCTTTACTATACACTTGGAAATACTGTGGTCATCTCTCTTTCAGGAAACCTAGCAGGAAAGTCAGAAATACTTTGTAAACAGATTTTCTTCTTTGCCTACTTTAGCTAAGATGCCTAATATTATATTTTTTATCTTCCAAGTTTTAGCTCTGACATGAAATACCTGCTTTTACTATAAAATAGAAATTCTATTTCAAGTAAATTTTTTCCTATAGTATATTTTTGAATAAACCTATACTACAGAAAATGTTTTAAATATACTATATGGGCTCTGATGTCTTTGCAATAACTTTCAGCTTCCTTGAGAAAGTCCTGATTCTCAGTTCTCAGGTATGATTTCCCTCACCTTCAAATGTATCTTCATCTATATGTATATGACTTTCGCCCATTTCCAAAAGATAGAAAAATGTCCATTTTATTTTTCAAAGAGGATATCACCTCTATACAGACTCTGTTATTTTTAGCTTCCTCAGCAACAATACTTTAGTAATTAACAGCATTTTTTTAATAGCCTTCTTTATTGAGTTTATAATGTCTCATCCCCTTAGACATTTCTCATCAACAAACAAACCTATTCAATCATGTAGGTCTTAAAAATAAAAGTAAACATGATACTTCAATTCCATTTGTCTTTCCAGATGTTGCCTGTGCTAGCCCAAGTTCACCTCTATTCAGATTCTTCTTCCAGGCATGTGGTGGGGTTACCACTGAAATATGATGTATCTTACTTCTGAGCAGAAGCCTGTATAAGCCACACCCTTCACAGCAACAGTGACTACCCAGGAAACAGATGTTTGTCATCCTGAGTTCCTAAGTGATGATATGTTGAGTAGATATCTTGAAGTAATCCTTGATTTGATATGAAAATAATGTGTGAGTAGGAATAAACCTTTAGTTTTAAACTATGGGATTTGGAGTTTGGTGTTTACCAAAGCATAACCTCTTTTATCCTGCCTAATATATACATTGTTCCTAGAATTTGAGTGCTACCATAATAAAACTTAAAATATAAGAGAATTCCTTGCCATCTATATGGTCAGCAAAGAGAAAACTGTTATTTTAAGCCTACAAAGATGGTGATATATATTATATAATAGCAAAATTTTTGGTAAAATACCCTTGGTTATAATTTAGAAAATAGACTATACATCTAGTAGATGTGAAGTGTTAAAGGAAACAGTTGATAAACTGAAGGAAGCAGAATGTATTTTTTACTATTTAGCATACTTACCAAGGTGTTACAAGAAGGGTTAGAGCTCAGAATACACTGGTCAGTCTTCAAGAATGAACAGAAGGGAATAAATATTCCTAAAAATTTAGAGCCCTATATTATTAAAAATACAACTGCTTTGACATGAAATAGTAAGGAAAAATAAAGAAACCGGAGGAACAAAATAAAAAGTAGATTAAAATTAAGTTTTGCACGGGGCCTCTGGGTGGCTCAGTTGTTAAAGACTCTGCCTGCGGCTCAGGTCATGATCCCAAAGTCCTGGGATTGAGCCCCACATCAGGCTCCCTGTGTGGTGGGAAGCCTGCTTGTCCCTCTCCCCTTCTCCCTGTTTGTGTTCCCTCTCTCGCTGTGTCTTTCTTTGTGGAATAAATAAAATATTTTTAAAAAACTTTTAAAAATAAATTAAGATTGCAGGTAAAAAAAAAAGTAAATGTATTTTGACTGATTAAATTGCCTCCAAGCAAAAACCAAATTAAGGAAATGACCATGACAGACATAGTTAAAATCATCTGGATTAAATTGTACCAGAAAAACAATGCAAATTAAGATTGTGACATCCAATAAATATTTTCAACTGGACAAAATTTATCAGACAACAGACTAAGGGTGTGCACCTGTCAAGTCTGATGAGCTCCAGGTATTTGGTAAGTCAAGGTATTGAGAGAAAGAGTCCTCAAGAGAAATATAGTACATATAAGATGTATGTCTTGAAGGAAAAATGATCATGAATATTGACAGACAAAAATAAAGCTGATTAGAATCAAATTTATGAAAATTGACCATATTTTAAAAAAACAATCGATCAAAAACACAACCAGCTTGAAAAATAAGAGTCACCTGCTGTTTGAAACTTGAAAGGACTCTTGGCCCCAAATAGCTATGGACAGAAGGTAATCTGAGAACTACTGGCAGCATCTAAGGAGAGTATATTTCCTGATACCCATTTCAATTGTGGCAAAGGAAGATGGTGGAAAAGAATAATCGGTTTCTGGTGTATCTCATTCTTCCATTTTTTCAAAAGGAATGTTTAATGTTATTTCCTAAGCTCTGTCCTCCCAATGTTTATTGGGGTATGTTCGCAGAGGCAGGTAATACATCTTTAGATCCCAAAAGAAGAATAGCCACAGCCATGGTTTCTCTAAAATTCTCATCCATTATTCTAAAAGAAAAAAACTTTTCACTGAGAAAACTGGAAATTTTAGTTTGATGTCATGAGTAAATATGATTTACAGCTGAGATGAGTAAGCTGTGTTTTCAGGAAGAAGAGTGAAGAGAATATTTGTTGACCAGAATAGATTGCAATAGTATTTATAGTTTTCATAAGTAGTCCAGTCTTTTTCATTCTGAGAATAGAGTAAATTGCTCTACCACCCCGTTGAAATGCAGGAATGGATGGACATGGACTTTTTTTGTCCATGATATGTGAGCAGACGTCTTCAAGATTCAGTGCACACTCGTCAGTGTTTCTTTTCCTTCCCTGCACAATAACTACAAATTTTAAAGTCCCCATTATCTTGGATTCTGAGCCAGGACAATGTGGGTCAGAATCCTCTTCTGGCCTGAGATGGGCATGAAATCTAAGCAAGAAATATATTTTTGGTGTTTTAAACAGTGAGAATTAAAGTTCTTTGTTATTGCGGCCTAATTGAAAATATCATATGATATTTTTATCGTATGTCTTTTTCCTTGTCTTTCCTTTATATATATATATATATATATATATATATATATATATATAAATTTTATTTTGTTATTATCATTATTATTTGTCTTACAGTGCTCTAGCTTGTATTACTTCTACAAGAGTGAAATTAGCCCATTAAGTTAACCAAAAACATTATGGTTAAATTCAACAGAGGCATTTTAGTTCATATCTTATTAACATAACTGCAGCATGATTTTATCAAAACTGTTTGACCTAAAACTCTTGCTTTTCCTCCCTCGATTCCATGACAGCACCATGCTTCCTCTTAAGTCCTTTATCAACTTTCTCTTCCATTTCACATTCCTCAAATTTAGTGTTCACCAAGGTGCAAAAACTGTTTCCTTTCTACATCTTTCCTCTGGGAAAAACATTCACCTTCAACAGTCAGATATGTTGGGTAACTCCTAAATTAGTATCTCTAGTTCAGATCAATTTGTTGAGTTCCAGAAACTATGCCCACTGTCTCCTGAATGTCATATGTACACCAAGTTGTCAGCCTTATCAACTCATAAATATCCACACATCCAAATAATTTCTAAGTGCTGGTTATTCTCACTCTTTAATATGAATAATTACCATATTTCCCTCTAGTCCCATTGCCACTATTTTAGTCTAGGCTCTTATGATTTATCCCTTGATTTTCCAAAACTCTACTTTATCACTTTGTTTCTGTTGTCATCCAGTTCATGTCCTGCACTATGGTCCAAGTGGTCTTTCTAATGTAAAAGTTGGCATAAGTCACTCTTAAATTTCTTCAAAGTCTCCCTCTTCTGCAAGTAGGATTAAATACATTCTCCTTGCTGTCCTTATAAAAAAGTCTTGTCTTTTTAAATTCCTTATCAAAATTCATCTTTCACATTTTTCTCTAGTAACATATACTCAATTCATAATGAACTGTTTATAATTCCCTAAACCATTCCGTCCTGTTTTGCTGCTTTTCTAATGTACTTTCCCTGCTGGTTGACATTATTTTTTCCTTACCCTAAAAGAACCATTTTATGACCCAAGTAACAACATGGTTTTTCCTCCCTGTTTTCCCCCATTATACTGTCTGCATATCTTTATTACTTCATGGATCCTACTGTGTCGTCAGCTGTAATTTTTGCCTATTTCTGCTGATCTATAAGTCTCTGGCTGTAGAGTTTGATGTTTATGTTCCTTCATATCCCTGCAAGGATACCAAAGAGTAAATACTCAACATTAACTTATTAATAAAATAGAATAAGATTCCTTGATGTGGAGGCTTTCACTGTGTTCAAATTCACTCAGAACTAAAGCTATATATTCACTGAATTAACAAACATATAGTTAATTGTTTTCTGGGTAATTTTTTTGATACAAAATACCTGAAATATTCAGGTTGATTGAAATCATTGGTCAAGAGCCTGTGGAAAAAAATAAATATTTCTTTATATTATTATTTCTTTCTAGTTTTATTCCCTTAATGGATATGATATAGAAATTAGGCTCATAAACATAGCTGCCAGCAAATCATTTCTTCTTAATTTTCTCCAGCATGGTCCCAAATGAGACTTCTCACTATTCTCTACAATCTTATTCCAGCTTGGAAAAAATAATTAGAACAGATTTTTTTCTCAGTACAAGCATTGATAATACAGAATTTGTGAGTACATGGAACAAGTTCTTTCAGAAGAATGTTTTATTATTTTCCCTAGGCCACAGATGTTAGCTGTTTTCACATCAAAATAATGTTAGTCATGAGTTTCTTGGAAAAGCATTTTTAAAAAGCTTTTGAGAAGATGAGATGGGAGATGTGTTCTTCAGAACAAATGAAAAGAGTCATGTTTTCAGTAGAATATCATGAGCAGAAATAATTTGGCAGTAGCCTTTGAACAGACATTTTAAGTGCCTACTGAAAAGTTGGCAGAGAACGACTGAAAAGTATAAACTAACCTATGAGAAGTGGAGTATCAAAAGGCCAAAAAAGAACCTAAAATCGACAAACTTTTTAGGAAACAAGAATCCACCAAAGAAGAGCATTCAAGAGAATAATATGAGGCTGTACTCAGGTATTTTATATTTTCTGTTAAAATGTATCTCACATATAAAAAATGCATTATAAAATATAGAGCTCTACAATTTCAGTCAATGTGAATACAACTGTGCAATCACTACTCACATTAAAAATTAGAAAAATTCCAGCTGCCTGAAATTTTTTTCCCTAAAAGTAATTGAGCCTGTTTTACAACTTAAACACACACCCCCCAACACACACACACACAAAACAAACACACAATGGGACTGCACTATTTACATTTGTGTATGAGTTAGGTGTTCTTTTCACTCAACATGAAGTCTAATTTAAACACGTTTTGTGGTTGCAATAGAATCTTTGTAAGGTATTTTATTTTATAATTAAGATAAATCTATTATTGCTGGACATTTTAGTTGCTTTCAGTTTGTAACTAGTAGAAATAATACTGCCATAAATATAATTGGATGTGTCCTGTAATGTAAATATGAAAATTCCCAATTCTCAGAGAATGTTTGCATTCCATTCCATTCTAGTTGGTCCTGCCAAACATTTTTTTTTTTTAATAATTAAACCAAATGACACTCCCAGAGGAGTGCATAGGCATCCTAGTTGCTTACAGTTATCCTCACTATTTGTAGGTGATGCTAGTCGTTTTAATTTTAGCCATTTTGGTGAGCCTATATTTGATCACATTGGTTTTGTTTTGTGTTTCCCTTATCATTAATAATGTTATATACCATTTCACATACTTGTTTACTGCTTGAACATTTTTTTCCCCTGTTGGAGGGGTTTCTCCTCTTTCTTTTTCTTAGATTGTCATTTTTCCTATAGTCATGTGGAATTCTATGTTCTGGCCCGAGTTTATATTTGGTAATCGGTATTATAATATCTCCTATCAACTTATGGATTAGTTTTTCACTAGGGGCATCTTTTAACATTTCTTTCTTGTATTTGTTCCCATATTTTCTTAATAAACTTATACTGATGTCCTGAAATTAATTGTGGATTTCTCCTTTTTTTCTGATATCTGAAAATATTTAATATTGCTGCAAATTATTCTACAATGTTTGGAGTAATTCACAGAAGTTACTTGGAGCTAAATTTTTAGAGATTTAATTTATTTCCTACATATATGAGAACTCAAATTTTCTATTTCTATTAAGACATAATTAATGTATAACATTGTAAAAGTTTCAGGTGTACAACATGATGAGTTGGTACATTTATATGTCCCAATATGATTGCCACTGTTGTGTTAGCTAACACCTCTATCAAGTCACATAATTATTATTTAGTTTTGGGGGGTAAGAACAATGAAAACCTAGTCATTCAGCAACTTTGAAGTTTATAATACAGTAGTGCTGATCATAATCAATGTGTTGTGCCTTAGATTTCCAGTTCTTATTTATCTAGTAAATGATAGTTTCTGCCCTTAAATATTTCTGCAACACTTCTACCCTCTTGCCCCTGGAAACCACTTTTTTATGCTGTTTCTGTAAGTTGACTTTGTTCATTTAGATTCCACATATAAATGATACCTTGAAATATTGATCTTTTTCTGTATGGATTATTTTACTTACCATAATGCCTTCAAGGTCCATCATGTTGCAAATAGCAAGATTTCCTTTCTTATAGATGAATAATACTTCATTGTATGCATATAAACCATTTTCCTTATCCATTCACTTGCTAATGGAAACTGAAGTTGTTTCCATATTTTAAGTTTTGTGGATAACACTGCAGTAGTCATTGAAGGGCATATATCTTTCAATATTCTGTTTTCATTCCCTTTGGATACATACCCAGAAATGGGGTTGCTGCAGCATATGCTAGTTCTATTTATAATCTTTTGAGAAATTACCATACTGTTTTCCACAGTGTGACCCAATTTGCAGTCCCATCAGCGGTATTCAAAGTTCCCATTGTTCACATCTTTATCAACCCGTTTTCTCTTGCTTCTTGATGCTGGTAGCCATTTTAGCAGTGAAGTGATATCTCGTTTTGACTTGAATTTCCCTGATGTTTAATGATTAGAGCATCTTGCCACGTATCTATTGATTATTTAGATGTATTCTTTAGGAAAATGATTTTTAAGTTATTGCATCTATTTTTTTTAAAGATTTATTTATTTATTTATTTGAGAGAGATAGAGAGAGAGAGTGGGGTGATGGGAGAGGGTCAGAGGAAGAGGAATAGAAAGAAGTTCAAGTAGACTCTCCACTGAGTTTGGAGTCCAACTTGGGGATCCCAAGACCCATGACCCATGAGCTCATGACCTGAGCCGAAAGCAAGAATATGATGCCTAACCAAACGAGCCACCCAAGTGCCCCTGTGTCCACTTTAGAAAACACATAGTTTATGATTTTTGGATATTGAATTATATGTTAACTTTTGTGTCAGTTTTATGAGATTGTGCTTTTATCTAAAATTTCAAGGTAATTTTCTCATATTGATGAATGTTCCTTTGATATTTTTATATCTGTAGAATCTGAAGTGATGTTTGCTTTTCATTCATATTAGTAATTTATAATTTATTTTATTAGCCATGCTGGGTTTTTTTCCTAATGACTTTTTCAAACAACCAATTTTCAGTTTTCTTGATTTTTCCTATTGTTTCCTGTTTTCTATGTCATTGATTTTTGTTCTTATCAATCCTATCTCTTTCCAGTTCATTAGAAGGGATACTTAAACCCTTGATTTTTTATCTACTGTATGTTCTATGGCAACAAATTTCCTTGAAAGCACAATTTTAACTTCAAAGCACACATTTTGATAGAATATATTTTCCTCATCATTTAGTATAGAAAATCCCTTCTTATTTTGGCTTTGATTAATCAACCATTTAGAAGTACATTGCTTTATTTTCAAGTATTCTTAGATTTTCTAGCTATCATTTTTGTTCATGTGTTTCTACCTTAATTCTTCTGTAGGCAGAGAACAAATGGAGTAACTTCAGTCACTTAAAATGTGTTGGTACTTGTTTTATGAGATAATAAATGTTCAATTTGGAAAATGATCCATGTGTACTTATAAAGAACATGGGTGAATAGTCTATGAATCTAAATTCAACCAAATTTGTTAATCATTCTATTCAAAATATCAAGTTCTTTTACTACTGTTTTTGTCTGCTCATTTCATTATTTACTAAGGAAATTCTGTTAAAATTTCCATTTTGACTATATTTTGTCTACCTATCCTTTATGATAGGTGTTTAAATATTTTTAAGCTATGTTTTCATGTGAATACAAATATAGGATATATATATATTTCCTATTGGATGAACTCATATCATTATGCAATATTCATTTACATTGATAGAAATAAATCTTGCTTTTAGCTTTCTGAATGAATACTAACTATACCAGCTTTCCTTTGATTACTAGTTTCATGTTTTATATTTTTACTTACTTTTATGTTCAAATTTCTGTATTCTAATATTTAATGTGTACCTACTGCAAGAATCATATACTTGACTTTTGCTCTTGTATATAGTCTGATAATTTTTGCTTTTTTACTTGGACTATTCTGTTTATTTACATGTAATTTTTAATTATTTCTCCAGGTGATTATAAATCTGTTATCTAACATTTTTAGCTATTTAAAAATAAGTATTCCATTTTTTCTTTTTAGCTGTTAGCTTTCTAAGCATGCATTATTTTATTCTTTTACTGATTTCTGTGGATGTAACAAGATTCCTTGAGTATTTTTTTGCTGACACACACAGTTCATACAACACTAATAAACTGATTTCTTACTCTTTCACCCTTTATATTGTTATTGTTTTTTCCAAAACACATAAAACAAAATTACTATTATTATAAATTTAAAGTCAATATTGATTTACATTTACTCAAATAATTGAATATTCTACTATGTTTAATTGATTAGTGCATTATCTTACATCTTTAAGGATCACTTTCTTACTACCTGAAGAACAACCACCCCACTTCTTACTTTTTGTGTGTTTGGCAATGAGTGCTATATTAATTTTTGTTTGTCTGAAAATTGATTCAGTTATCCTTACTTTTTAAAAAGATTTTATTTATTTATTTATTTATTTATTTATTTATTTATTTATTTATTTATTTGCAGAGAAAGACACAGCAAGAGAGCGAACACAAGCAGTGAGAGTGGGAGAGGGAGAAGCAGGCTCTCTGCTCAGCAGGCTTCCTGCTGGAAGCCTGCTGAGCAGAGAGCCCGATGTTGGGCTCCATCCCAGGACCCTGGAATCATGACCTGAATTGAAGGCAGACACTTAATGATTGAACCATCCAAGTGCCCCCCAGTTATCCTTATTTTATTTTTTTAAAGATTTTATTAATTTATTTGACACTGAGAGAGCTCACAAGTAGGCAGAGAGGCGGGCAGAGGGAGAGAAGAGGAAGCAGGCTCCCTGCTGAGCAGAGAGCCTGACGTGGGCCTCCATCCCAGGACCCTGAGATCATGATGTGAGCGGATGGCAGAGGTTTAACCCACTGAGCCACCCAGGTGCCCTGTCCTTATTTTTGAAGAATCCTTTTGTTAGGTGCAGAATTTTAGGTTGACAGTTTCCTTAAGCACTTAAAAATGTCACCTCAATGTCATGGCTTCCATGATTTCTGTTGAGGAATTCATTGTCAATCTCTTATTCATTTGAAGGCAGTATGTTAACAAAACAAACCAACCAACAACAAAACCATATTTTTTGGCTATGGTTTTAGTGTCTTTGTTGTGATTTTTCCAGTTATGATTTACTTCATATTTATTTATTTGAGGAGAGTTTCTGGAAGGTATAAAGGATATTTTTCACCAACCTGCTTATGCTTCTCCAAAATTCATAGTTATCATCAACAAAGATGAAACCTGAATTATGTGCCAGATTCTTGGTTAAGCATGTTACTTTAGTTTTCTCATATAAGACTCAAAAACCTTATTAAGTTTCTACTGTTAATAATTCTAGACAAAAATGAAAGCTTAAGTAATTAGACTAAGGTCAAATTTCGAAGTTATAGAACAAAGACTGAAATTAGTTGTTTTATGTCAAAGCCCATGTGCTTTGATAGTAAGAAAGCCCAAAATATATTTGGAAAAAAAAGTTAATAATGTTGTACTTTTAGCTCAGCAAAATGATAATAGTTAGAGATATTTCAAGTACATGACAAATTAGAAAAAAACTTTTTATTATTGTAAGTGTGGGTTTTAATATTGGTTTTAACACTGATAGGCTCCAAAAACTTGTTTAGGATGACAATTTGGGCCCAAGGCCCCACTTTTAAAATGACAGTTTTGGATAAGGTGATCCTTATTGATTTTTTAGGTTAGAAAATTTTGTGAAAGTAATCTGATTTTAAGCAACTTTTTAAAATCAAAAGACTGTGTGCCTACATAAGACCCATGATGAAGATATATCTAATTATATTCTGGAATGTGAGATAAAGACTGCTGTAAACATTATCTTATTAAAAATGCTCTCTCCAGTGGTGCTTGGGTGGCTCAGTTGATTGACCATCTGACTCCTGATTTTGGCTCAGGTTGTGATCTCAGGGTTATGAGATGGAGTCCCACGTTACCTACACACTCAGAAGGAAGTCTGCTTATCCTTCTCTGCTCCTCTATACCACTCTCTCTCAAATAAATGAATAAATATAGACTTAAAAAAATAGTCTCTCCAGATTCCTATGTTGTTGGTCCTAATGTTGTCAGTCCTATGTTGTTGGTACTAACTCTTAATGTTGTCAGTCTTTTCAGGAACTATCTGTCATTTTATATTTTATTATAAATGAGGTTCCTAAAATTGAATGCAGTTTTTAGTGCAATACAACAAAGTTGGATAGCAAGGGTCTATTATTATCTTGTAGTTTCATGTTATGCTTCTGGATATATAATCCAAAATCACAAAAGTCCTTTATAGTGCCTTGGAAAATATATGTATTATTCTATATACACTTTGGTTTTAAACATTCTTTAAGATTTTATTTTCATAAAGTGTTTTATTTACATTTGTCCCCCAATAAATTTATCCAGCACCATCTAATTTTAAATATTTTTTGTTTTAATGATATCTATCTTGCAATCCAAGTGTCTTATAAAAATGTACTTTCATGCATTTTCAATTATATTAGAATTATTTAGGTTTTATAACTTTTCATTATTTTCTTTTAAAAATAAATCAAGTTGTCTTGGCCTGCTGCTGAGCAAATCTTATTTCAGCTAAACATTGCTTTTTAGACTAGGCATACATTGTTGTTTTTTATATTCTAAAATGCAACAATAGTAAAAATCAACTTAGCATAGTGGTGTTATTCTAAGAGCAAATGGCTGGGTGTGCTGAAATGCTTTTGGAGTTCAGCAATGTCTTTAATTTCCTTGTGCAAAATGCTAAATAAAAACAATAAGATTGAAATTATATATGTATGATTGTAAGTGAAAGCAAAATGATTCACTTTTATTCAGAAAAATGCAGAAATTATTTTTTTCAATTTGATATTGTAGTTGGTGAAGTTAAGAGCTAAAATATTATTTTGATTAATTTCTGGCTCCATCAGCTGTCCATATTTTGGAAATAAATATATTGAAGATAGATTTGGCACTCATATTACTAAAATGCCTTGAATACGTTAGTTTACAACATAATAAATTTTTGAGTAATATTTTATACATAGGAATTGAAACTTTGTTTCAGAGTATTTTAAAGAGCAATAACTGATAATTCATTATTCTATTTTTTCAAATGAGAATAATGAAGAAGCTATGTATCTATTATTAAACGTTAGTTACATAGAAATGCATTATTGGTTGTATTAAAACACATTCCTCAATTTAGTTAAGCAGTAAGTTTTCAAGGAGGTAGAACCATATGGTTGCTGAGAGACCAGTTTATTGCTGGCACAAATGGGCATCCAACCTATCATTATTCTACAAATGATATGTGCTATCTGAAGCCTCATTTGGTCCTAAACTTTAAGCACTGTGTGTTTCAGAGCCTACCTGCATAATCATTGAGCATGGGAGATCTGACCATTAAAATTCAATGCCAGGAAGTATAGTAAGAGTAGCTTTAAAAAATGGTGGCAGCTCTGTCTCTGGAATATCAGTTTCTAATCAGGATCCTGAGTAGAAGAATATTTTCATAAATATGTCAATTAAACAATAGTTTATAAAATGGGCACTAAATCAACTGAACTGTAATTTTACTAGTTCAGAAACTGGTCAGTGTTTCCCCCCATAGGTTTACAGCGATAGTAAATTCTAGCTATGATCAGCTAAAGTCCCTAGGTTGAGTATTCTGTCAGCCAATTAGACTCTGACTTATGAGGAAGTGATTCTGAGTAAAGGTTCATTGCCTGACAACACTGACCTTTAAAATAACCTGCATTCTTTAAATAAGAATTATTTATACAATAAAGTGTTTTTTAGAAAAACAGTAGCAGCTATTTTTCTTATATTTAGTTTAAATAAGATGAATAATATAAAGATGTATGATTTTCATTCCATGTTTGTACAAGACTAACATTAATATGGTAATAAAAATTCAATGATACTGTGTATTTCATAAAAAATTGTTCATATTCTCCTCATTTAATCTTCTCAATGCTTGTGAATTAGCCATTTTCCAGATTTCCAAATGACAAATATATTTTATTAGTAGGACATGTCTGGAGGAATTATGTATATTCCTCATCAGATTCTCCAAATATTAGAATTGTGTATTGACTTTTCTTCCCTCTTCTCCTCTCCTTCTCTTTCTGTCTTTATTTTGGCACACATATACTGATATCCATATACACAAACAAATACACATTTTTTTAAAACATTTGGGAATCAGCTTCACCTGATGCTCCTTTATTTCTAAATACTTCAGTGTGTGCTTCTTAAAAGCAAATACATTCTTTTATATGTCATAGTACAATAATAAAAGTGAGGAAATTAAAACAATACTATCATCCTAGGTATAGACTATATTCTGATTTTGCCAACTGTCCTAATAATGTCTTCTATAACAAAGGAAATTTCTGGACTATACATTGCATTTGGTTGTAATGTTCCTTTAATTTCCTTTCATCTGGACCAGTTCCTCAGTCACCCTCTGTGTTTCGTTGTAAAAGGTTACAGGTCACTAATTTTTAAGAGGTCTCTCTGGTTTGTCTGCCGTTTCTTCCTGATTAAATTCAAGTTATACACATTTGGCAGGAAATCCACAAAAATGACATCGTACTCTTCTCAGCACATTCTATCAGGAGACACATGCTGTCAATTTGTTCAATTACTGGTGATGATGTCATCACCTGATTAAGGAGATGATTGCCAGATTTTCCCATTTTCCTTTCGTAATTAAGTATCTCATAGAGGTTTACCCTGAGATCACATAAAATGCTTGTTACTCCTTAAACTTTCACCTACTAGTTCTGTATACATTGATAATATCTATCTAAAGCAATGATTATTTTGGTAGTTTCCAAGCAATAATTTTCTGTCTTCATAGTCCTTTTAAATTCATTATTTCTTTTCTATTGCAAAGAAAAGTTTACCTTTCTATTTATTTTATTCCCCTTTCCCTCCCTTATTTTCTTTCTCTTTTCCCTTCAATACTTTCTCCCTCCCTTCCTCTCTTCCTTCCTTCTTTCCTTACTCTTATTTTAAACTTATCCTGACCCTATAGAAAATTAAGCAAATTAAAATGTATGCCTAAATTATGCAAAACCAATTTTCTGCTACAATGTTTTTAGTGCATGCACACATAGTTGAAAAGTTGTTTTAACTTCAAGAATTTAACATCCATTTTCTTAATAAGTTAAGCATGAGATAAAATTATGAGTACAAAATACACAGCAAGTAAAAACATACTTTATTTCCGTGTAGTAAACTGAGACAAAGTTAAAAAGTAGGTCAGGAATGAGGAAGTACCAGAGAGGAATTGAAAGAACTATTAAATACCACGTTAAAAAAAATATCATGTTCTATTCTGTTTCCCAAAGCGATAGCCCTCCTACAAATATAAATCGATGGTTCAGTGTTGAGCCATATGTTGTCCAAGGCATGTGAAGTAGTCATTCAATATTTATTGGATGTATTGGGTACTGGAGATATATGGCTGAATAGAACATTTATGACTTCTTGCCTCAGGGAACTTTAAGACTATAAAAATATACATTCAATGGGCGCCTAGGTGGCTCAGTTGGTTAAGCGACTGCCTTCGGCTTAAGTCATGATCTAGGAGACCCGGGATCGAGTCCTACATCCGGCTCCCTGCTCTGCAGATAGCCTGCTTCTCCCTCTCTCACTCCCCCTGCTTGTGTTCCCTCTCTGGATGTGTTTCTCTCTGTCAAATAAATAAAATCTTAAAAAAAATACACATTCAATAAATTTTTTGAGAAATTATTAAGGGATAATAAATAAAGGACAATGAAGGAAAGGAGTAAGAGAGCTATTTGAGAATTTACCCTGGTACGACAAGAAAGTTTTCTTTTAGGAAGTGATACATTAGCTGATACTTCAGAAATAAATAAAAGTTAAATAGAGAATTTAAAAAAAAGAAAGAGATCCAAGTTTAGGACAGACAACCAGGTTGAATCAGAATCAGCAAGGGGGATGTGTATCAAACTGAGATAGATATATTACACAAGCTTAGAACCATACAAAGCATGGCTCTGTTAGCCATGTTTAGATTTTGTTTACATTTTTAAAGTGAAATAAGTTATTTAAAGGGTTTATTTTTATTTTTTATTATTTTCAATAATAATTTATTTTATTTTTTCAGTGTTCCAAGATTCATTGTTTATGCCCCACAACCAGTGCCCCATGCAATTCGTGCCCTCAATACCCACACCAGGTTCCCCCACCCACCAACCCCCTCCCTTCCAGAACTCTCAGTTCATTTCTCAGAGTCCAAAGTCTCCCATGCTTTATCTCCCTCTCTGATTTACCCCAGTTCACATTTCCTTTTATTCTCTTAATGTCCTCCATATTACTCCTTATGCTCCACATGTAAGTGAAACCATATGATACTTGACTTTCTCTTCTTGGCTTATTTCACTCAGCATAATCTCCTCTAGTCCTATCCATGTTGCTACAAAAGTTGGATATTCATCCTTTCTGATGGAGGCGTAATATTACATTGTATATATGGACCATATCTTCTTTATCCATTCATCTGTTGAAGGGCATCTTGGCTCTTTCCACAGTTTGGTGATTGTGGCCATTGCTGCAATGAACATTGGGGTACAGAAGGCCCTTCTTTTCACTACATCTGTATCTTTGGGGTAAATATCTACTAGTGTAATTGCAGGGTCGTATGGTAGCTCTATTTTTAATTTTTAAGAAATCTCCACACTGTTATTAAAAGGGTTTAAATAGAAGGGAATGACCTGCTTTGTTTGGTGATTTAAAAAAAAGTTGGTATTTGTAGTGTTTTATCAGGAGCTAAAGAATGGCCAAACATGGGGCTATTGGAATAATTTAAGTGAGAAATGCTGGTGCCACTGGGATTGTGTCAGTGAGAGACAGGAAAGTTGACAGCACAGAATAATTCATTAACTGAGTAATAGGAGAGGTCAAGGATGGCTTTTAGAGATTTATTAACTGAATTTCATTGTGTGAAAATGTATTTCCAGAGAGAAACCCGCCAAAAGAGGTTTTTGGAGATAAAGCTTGTGAGTTCTATTTGAGAAGCCTTAGACATGTTCATAAGTCTGGAGTAAAAGAAAGGGGTGAATTGGGGATATAGGACTGAGGATTGAAGCATTTAAACTTAGAACATGGATAGATGAATAGATAAAGAGTGGATAAATACACGCACACACACACACGCCCCACACAGTGAAATATTATTCAGGCATCAGAAAGGATGAATAGGCTTGGTCATTGGGCATCTGCCTTCAGCTCCGTTCATGATCCTGGAGTCCTGGGATCAAGGCCTGCAGCAGGCTCTCTGATTGGCAGAAGTCTGCTTCTCCCTCTCTCACGCCACCTGCTTGTGTTCCCTCTCTTGCTGTGTTTCTGTCTGTCAAATAAATAAATAAAATCCTTAACAAAAAAAAAAAAAAGAAAGGATGAATACTTACAATTACCTCGACATGGATGTAACTGGAGGGTATTATGCTAAACAAAATAAATCAGAAAAAGACATTTTTATGGTTTTACTCATATGTGGAATATAAGAAACAGTGCAGAGGATCATAGGGCAAGGAAGGGAAAACTGAGTGGGAAGTCATCACAGAGGGAAAAAAAAACACGGGAAACTCTTAACTTTAGGAAAAAAATAGGACTGCTGGACAGGAGGTGAGTTGGGGGATGGGGTAATAGGGTAATGGGTATTAAGAAGGGCACATGATGTGATGAACATGGTGTTATATGCAACTGATAAGTTTTTTAACACTATATCTGAAAGTAATGATGTACTACATATTGGCTAATTTAATATAAATTTAAATAAAAAGATAATAAATAAAAAATAAATAAAATGGTGAATGCTTTTCAGAATATTTTCAATTGACTTTGCCCAGATCTATCAGATAAATCACCATCTATAGCATCTATCTCATCATAAAATATATTTCTTAAATAATTTCACTTGAAAGTTGGAATGAACCATTGATTTCAGAATGTATGTTGTGTTCACAGCAGGCTTGGAAACAACATTAATCTCATTGCCCATCTCCATCAGAGTTCTTGGGTGAGCAGGTGCACAGTGTCAATGAGTAGGCATATTTTGAAAGCAATCTTTTTTCCCCAAACAGTAGATCTAAACAATGGACTTAAAAATTTCAGTAAACCATGATGCAAACAGATGTACTGTCATCCAGTTTTGTCATTCCATTTATTGTGCAGGCAGAGTTGATTTATCATAATTCTTAAGAGCCCGAGAATTTTCAGAATAGTAAATGTGCATTGGCTTCAGTTTAGTCACTAGGTGTGTTTGCTCAAAAGGGGTGGCCTGTCCTTTGAAACTTTGGGGACAGGAACTGATTTCTTTCTGAATGTGAAGGTCCTAAATGGCATTTTCTTCCAATAAAAGGGTGTGTTGTTTATATGTAAAATCTTTTTTTTTTTGTACCCCCCTTCATTAATTTTCTTAGCTAGATCTTCTGGATAACTTTCTCCAATTTCTACATCAGTAGTTACTACTTTACCTTGTACTTATTTGTTATGGAGATAGCTGCTTCCCCTAAATCTCATGGATCAACCTCTACTAGCTTCAAAATTATTATCTACAGTTTCCTCGCCTCTCTCAGCCTTTATAAAATTGCAGAGTTAAGGCCTTGCTCTGGATTAGGATTTGATTTAAGGGAATTCTGTGGCTGGTTTGATCTTCTATCCAGAGAACTCAAACTTCTCCATTTCAGCAATAAGACTCTTGCTTTCTTATCATCCGTTTCACTGGTAGCATTTTTCATTTCCTTCAGGTGCCTTTCCTTCCATTTAAAATTTGGTGAACTCTTTGGTACAAGAGGTCTAGCTTTTAGACAGTCTCTGTTTTTGAAATTCTCTGTTTTTGAAATGCCTTTCTTACTAAATTTAATCTAGCTTTCAATTTAAAATCAGATGTGTAATTCTTCCCTTCACTTAAACACTTAAAGACCATTGTAGGGTTATTCAGTGGCCTAATTTCACTATCTTTGTGTCTTAGGATTTAGACCTGAGGGGAGGGAGAGATGGGGGAATGGATATAAATGGAGCAGTCAGGACCTACACAACATTTAAGCCAGTTTATATGGTCATGATTCCTGGTGCCTCAAAAGAAGTACAATATTAGTAACATTAAAGATCACTAATCACAGATCACCATAAAAAACATAATTACAATGAAAATTTTGAAATATTGAGAGAATTATCAAAATGTAACAAAGAACACAAAATGAACAAATGCTATTGAAGAAAAATGACGCCGATTGACTTGTTTAACACAGGATTGCGGCCACCTTCAATTTACAGAGGAAAAATGGAGTATCTGAAAAGCACAAAAAAGTGATGTGCAATAAAATGAAGCATTCATGGGTGCCTGGGTGGCTCACTGGGTTAAGCCTTTACCTTCAGCTCAGGTCATGATCTCAGGGTCCTGGGATTGGCCGCATAGGGCTGTCTGCTCAGTGGGCAGCCTGCTTCCTCCTCTCTCTCTGCCTGCCTCTCTGCCTGCTTGTGATCTCTCTCTCTGTCAAATAAATAAATAAAAATCTTTAAAAAAGAAGCATTCATGCATATAAAAAAAGTTGAAGGCATTAAATACGATCTCATATTAAACTTTATAGGACATATTTGGAAAAATCCAAGGAAAAGGGAAGATTTCTAACAAATAAAAATTACTAAAATTAATCTAAGAGATAGAAAATTTAAAAATTCATTACAGGAGAGAATATGTATTTAAAAGCTACAGTATTAAAAAAGAAGTAGGCTAAGTATTCGTTAACCATCAGATAACTTGGTTCCAATTTCATTTAAATTATTCCAAGTTGTAAAGAGAGGCAAAGAATTCTCCAGTTTATTTTATAAAGCCAGCTTTATTTACATTTCAAATCTCAAAAGGAAATGAAAGAAGGTGAAAAAGAGAATTTATTTATGAATAAAAAACCAAATATCTTAAAATAGTAACAAATAGAAACAAGTAATGCATACAAATATAATGCATAATTACTAAGTGTTTATTCCATTAATCAAGGTATAGTTCAGCATAAGAAATCTATCACATTTTTTTCTTCACATATTCAAAAATGTGGGAAAAAAGTAAAAAAATTCACTGGAATATTCCAATAAAGCATTTGGTAATATGAAAATTTATTCTCAATTAACAGTATGGACACAATAGAAATAGAAGAAAAAAAGAAATAAAACTATATGCCAATATAATTGAGCAAACATTAACATTAACCTATAGTATAAAATTCTAAACTTATTTAAAATAAGGAAGTCAATAGGAGTATAACTCTTACCATATTGTACAAAATTTTCTTGAGATTTTAGCAAATATAGGAGCATGAAATATTTTAATAATATAAATTTTAAAAAATAAAATGTTTCCTTTTGATCATATAATTTTTTTAAAGATTTTATTTATTTATTTGACAGGGAGAGAGATCACAAGCAGGCAGAGAGGCAGGCAGAGAGAGAGGAGGAAGCAGGCTCCCTGCTGAGCAGAGAGCCTGATGTGAGCCTCGATCCCAGGACCCCGAGATCATGACCTGAGCTGAAGGCAGAGGCTTCAACCCACTGAACCACCCAGGCGCCCATGATCATATAATCTATACTCACAGTCCCCATTTTCCCTTCTAAACCATTAAAATAAATAAATTGATAAAGTGACCTGATCTGAAAGAAATGATTAAGAATTTAGTTGATTTTCTTATTGAAGTATAATTGACATATATCATGTTAGTTTCAGGTGTACAATAATTTGATAGTTTTATATACTATGAAATGATATTCACAAAAAGACTAGTTATCATCAGTCATCACACAAAATTATTACAATATTATTGATTATATTCCCTGCAATGTATATTACATCCTATGACTTATTTATTTTAAAATGGAACTATGTACCTCCTAATTCCCTTTACTTATTTTTTCTGTCCTTGAATCCCTCCCATCCTCTAGTAGCCAATAATTTGTTTCCTATATCTATGGATGTTTCTATTTTATTTGTTCATTTGTTTTTTTAGATAGCACATATAATTGAAATCATACGGTATTTGTCTTTGTCTGATTCATTTTACCTAGCATAATACACTCTGCCTATTTTGCTGATCCAAATGGCAAGATTTCACTTTTTGTGGCAGAATAATATTTCATTATATCTATATAGCTATAGATATAGATAGATGTAAATATACCTCATTTTCTTTATCTATTTATCTATTGATGGACACTTAGATTGTTTCCCTATCTTAGCTATTATAAATAATGCTATGATGTATATAGGGGTACATATATCTCTTTGAACTGATGCTTTTTTTTTTTTCAGATAAATATCCAGAAGAGGAATTGTTAGGTTATATAGATATTTATTTTTTCACTTTTTTTTTCAAAAGCCTCCATGGTGTTTTCCATAGTGACTTCATAAATTTACATTTCCACCAACAATACACAAGTATCTCCTTTTCTCCACATCCTTTCCAGCACTTTTTTTTAAATTAATTAATTTTTATTATAATAGCCAACTGAGAGATATGAGGTGATATTTTACTATGGTTTTGATTTACATTTCACTGATTAGTCATGTTAATCTTTTCATGGTCCTTTTGGACAACTATATGTTGTTTTTGTTTTTTTTTTTTCAGAAAAAAATATCTGTTCTAATCCTCTGCCCATTTTTTATTTGGGTTATTTAGTTTTTGATATAAAGTATATAAGTTATTTATATATTGTAGCTATTAATATATGATTGGATATATCACTTGCAAATATATCTTACTCAGTAGGTTGCCTTTTCATTTTGTTGATGGTTTCCTTTGGTGTAGACAAATTTTTGTTTGATATATTCCAATTTATTTTTTACCTTTTGTTGCCTTTGCCTGAGGAGGCTCATCCAAAAAATATTGTTAAGGTTAATGTCAAAAAACTTACTATTTATGTTTCCTTATAGGAGTTATATAGTTTTCAGTTCTACATGCAAATCTTTAATCCATTTTGAATTAATTTTTGTATGTGATG
The DNA here is from genome assembly GCA_004023965.1 of Spilogale gracilis. Classification (NCBI taxonomy): domain Eukaryota; kingdom Metazoa; phylum Chordata; class Mammalia; order Carnivora; family Mephitidae; genus Spilogale; species Spilogale gracilis. The sequence goes on from PITA01001460.1 coordinate 159,585, forward strand.
TGAAATAGTGGTTGAATTTCATTCTTTACATACAATTGTCCAGTTTTCCCAACATTATTTATTTTTTTTAAGATTTATTTATCTGAGAGAAAGAGAGAGAGAGCCAGAGAGTGCATGTGTGGGGAAGGAGTGGCAAGGGAAGAGAATCTCAAGCAGACTCCTCTAAGCACAGAGCCAGATGTGGGGTTCAGTCTCACAACCTTTGAGATCATGACCTGAGCTGAAACCAAGGGTAAGATGCTTAACAGACTGAGACAGAGGTGACTCATTTCACCACTTACTAAAAAAGACTGTATTTTTCCCACTGTATATTCTTGCTACACTTGTCCTACATTAGTGGACCATTTATGTGTGGTTTTATTTCTGGGCTGTCTATTCTATTCATCTATGTAGCTTTTTTCATGCCAGTACCATACTCTTTTGGTTGCTATGGCTCTGTAGTTTAATCTGAAATCAAGGAGCATGATATATATCTCCATCTTGAAAAACAAGCTCATTTTGTTTTTTGGTCCTTTTTTATTTTCTGTACAAATTTTAGGATTATTCTAGTTCTGTGAAAAATGCTAATGGTATTTTATGGGGATGACATTGAATCTGTATATTTCTTTGGGTAATATGGCTTCAACAACATTAATTATTCCAATCCATAAGCATGGAATATCTTTCCATTTGTTTCAATTTCTTTCATGAATGTCATAGTTTTCAGAGTACAGGTCTTTCAACCTATTTGGTTAAATTTATTCCTAGATATTTTACTTTATTGATGCAATTGTAAATTTAACTGTTTTCTTAATTTCTTTTTCTGATAGCTTATATTAGTGTATAGAAACCCAACCAATTTATATACATTGATTTTGTATCCTGTGACCTTTCTAAATCCAGGTATTAGTTCTAATAGTTTTTTTGATGGAGTGTTTAAGATTGTCTATATATTTTATCATGTCAACTGTAAATAGTGACTGTTTTACTTTTTTTCTTTATTATTTGGATGACTTTTATTTCTTTTTCTTGCTTAATTTCTGTGGCTAAGGTTTCTAATATCATGTTGAAGAAAATGTGAGCGTGAGCATCTTTTTCTTGTTTCTCATCTTAGAAAAAAGTTTTCAGCTTTTCACTATTGAATATGATGTTAACTGTGGTGTGTCATATGTGACCTTTATTGTGTTAAGGTGGGTTCCTTCTATATCTACTTTGTTGAGAGTATGTATCTAAATGCTGAATATTTTTTTGAAGATTTTATTTATTTATTTGAGAGAGAGAGAGTGAGAGAGAGCATGATAGGGAAGGAGATCAGAGAGAGAAGCAGACTCCCCATGGAGCTGGGAGCCTGACACCGTACTTGATCCTTGGACTCCAGGATCATGACCTGAGCTGAAGGCAGCTGCCCAACCAACTGAGCCACCCAGGTGCCCTAAAAGTTGAATTTTATCAAACACCTTTTCTGCATCCATTGAGATAATTATATGATTTGAGTCTTTCATCTTGGTAATGTGGTGTATCACTTTGATTTGTGGATTGTAAAACATCTATGCATTGCTGGAATAAATCCTACTTGATCATGGCATAGTATCCTTTTAATGTATTTTTGAAAGCAATTTGCTAATTTTTATTGAGGATTTTGCATTTATGTTCATCACAGTAATTGGCCTTAGTTTTCTTTATTGTGCCATCTTTGTCTAGTTAGGTCTCAGGTAATGTTGACCTCACCGATTAGTTTGAAAATAATCTTCCCTTTTCAATTTTTTGGAATAATTTGGGAAAGATAGGTAATAACTCTTTTAAACATTTGGTAGTCTCCACCTGTGAAGACATCTGGTCATGAGTTTCTCTTATTGAAGGACTTTTTTAAATTAAAAACTGAAACTTATTACTTGCAAGAAGTCTATTCAGATTTTTCTAATTATTTTTTTGTTGTGTGTGAGTCAGTCTTGGAACGCTGTGCATTTCAAGAGTTGTATTGATCACTATAGGCTTTTTCTATTTGTTGGGGCATAATTATTTGTAGTAGTCTTTTATGATCTTTGCACTGCTATAATATCAGTTGTACCTTCTCTTTAATTTCTGATTTTATTTGAGTTCTTTGTTTTTCTTGGTGACTCTGGCTAGAGGTTTATCATTTTTTAGTTTTATTTTACTTATTTCCATTGATTTGGGACTTTGTTTCTCCTCATCCTTCCTCTTTTCTCCTCCTCTTCTTTTTCAAGATTCTTTAGGTGTAAAGTTAGATTCTTTATTTGAGATTTTTCTCGTTTGTATGTTTGTTTTTTGGAGGTGGGCTTGTTACACTATGAACATCTATTTTGAAACCGCTTTTTCTGCACCTCAAAGATTTTGGAGCATTATGTTTTTGTTTTCATTTGTCTCAAGGTATTCATTGATTCCTCTTCATTTTTCATTGACTCATTTGCTGTTTAGTTTTCATGCTTATTTCTCCCCATTTTCTCCTCATAATTAATTTATAGTTTCATACTATTGTGCTCAGAAAATATACTTCATATGATTTATTTTCTTGAATATTAACGCATGTTTTGTAGCCTAACACATAATTTATCCTGGAGAATATTCCAAGTGTACTTGAATATTTATTCTGCTTGTTTGGGATGGAATTTTTCCTGTATCTAGGAAGACCATTTGGTCTAATGTGTTGTTCAAGGACAATATTTCCTTATTGATTTTCTCTCTGGATATTCTATCAATTAATTTAAGTGGAGTATTAAATTATCTTACTATTATTGTATTGCTCTCAACTTTTCCCTATATGTTTGTTAATATTTGCTTTAAATGTGTAGATGCTCTTATGTTGGGAACACAAATGTGTATAAATGTTATATCCTTTTTTATTAACCCTTTTATGATTATGCAGTATTCCTTTTCTTTTTGTCACAGTCTTTCTTTTAAAATCTATTTTTTTGTTTTTGTTTTTGTTTTTTTGTTGTTGTTGTTTTTGTCAGCCTTGTTACCTCATCTTTCTTTTGGCTTGTAATCATCTACTTTGAGTTTGTATGTCTTTAGATTTGAACTGAATCTCTTGTAGTTGGTTACCTTTCTTTTCTCTTCATTTCTTTTCTCTTTTCTTTCTTTTCTTTTTTTCTTTTCTCTTCTCTTTCTTTCTTTTTTCTTTTTTATCCATTCTGGCACCTTATTTTTTTTTTTTTTTTTTTTTTTTTTTTTTTTTTTTTTTTTTTTTTTTTTTTTTTAATATTTTATTTACTTGACAGAGAGAAACACAGCCAGAGAGGGAACACAAGCAGGGGGAGCGAGAGAGGGAGAAGCAGGCTTCCCGCTGAGCAGGGAGCCCGATGTGGGACTTGATCCTGGGTCTCCGGGATCATGACCTGAGCCGAAGGCAGTCGTCCAACCAACTGAGCCACCCAGGCGCCCCACCTTATGTCTTTTTATTGGAATATATAGTACATTTATATTTAAAGGAATCATTGATAGGTATGTACCTATTGCAATTTTGTTAATTGTTTCTGGTTATTTCTTTCTTCCTCTCTTTCACCTTCCCTTGTGGTTTGATGGTTTTCTTTGTCTTAAATTTAGGTTCCTTTCTCTTTAGTGTTTCTCTATTGCAGGATTTTGTTTGTTGTACCATCAAATTCATATATATCAACCTATAAATGTAGCAGTCTATTTTTAGTTGACAGTCACACATTTGAACACATTTAAGCACACATTTAAACACACATTTAAAAGCACATTTGTAATTCCATTTTAAGTTTTTGATGTCCTATTTTAAATCTTTTTTGTGTATCCCTTAAATACTTATTGTTATAGTTGATTTTGATTTTTCCTTTTATTTTTTTAAGTATTTATACTAGGTGTTTGAATCACTGAACCACTCCCTTTACTCTATATTTGTCTTAAGTAGTGATTCTTTTCTGTGATATATTTTCTTATTTCTAGTTGTGGACTTTTACTGTTTTAAAAAGTACCCTGTGATCTTTCTTGTATAAGTTCTTTAGTTTTTGTTTATATGCAGAAATCTTTGTGTTTCTCTCAATACTGAACGACAATTTTGCCAGAAAGAGTATTCTTGGTTGTGTTTCCCTTTCCGCACTTTGAATTTGGTTTGACATCCCTTCTTGACTGCAAAGTTTGTGCTGAAAAATCAACTGAAATTCTTATGCGGTCTCCCTTATCTGTGACTCTTTGCTTCTATATTATTGCCTTTAAGAATTTCTATTTTGGGGTGCCTGGGTGGCTCAGTGGGTTAAAGTCTCTGCCTTCGGCTCAGGTCATGATCTCAGGGTCCTTGGATTGAGGCTCACATTGGGCTTTCTGCTCAGAAGGGAGGCTGCTTCCTCTTCTCTCTCTGCCTGCCTCTCTGCCTACTTGTGATCTTTATCTCTGTCAAATAAATAAATAAAATCTTTTAAAAAAGACTCTCTATCTTTAATTATTTTCCATTTTATTTATAATATGTCTTTTTTAAAAGATTTTATTATTTATCTGACAGAGAGAAACACACAGAGAGAGGGAACACAGCAGGGGGAGTGACAGAGGGAGAAGCAGGCTTCCCGCTGAGCAGGGAGTCCGATGTAGGGCTCCATCCTGGGTCTCTGGGATCATGACCTGAGCCAAAGGAGTCACTTAACCAACTGAGTCACCCAGGTGCCCCCATAATATGTCTTGATGTGGATCTCCTTGGGTCTATCTTGTTTGGAATTCTCTTTGTTCTTCCTGAATCTAGATGCCTCTTTTTTACCTAGGTTAGGGAATTTTTCAGCCAATATTTATTCAAATAAGTTTTATGGCCCCATTTCTCTCCTTCTGAGACCATTATAATGTCAATGTTAGTATGCTTGCTATTGTCTCAGAGGTCCAATTTCCTACCTTTAATTTCTGATTCCCTTTTCTTTTTTCTGTTCCTGTTGGGTGATTTCCTCTACTGTGTCCTCAGATTGTTGATTTGTCCTTCTGCATTATCTAATCTGCTGTTGATTCATTTTAGCATGTCTTTAAATTTTTAAAATTAAAATGTATTCTTCAGCATGGATTTTTTTTCTTATATTTCTGTTTGTTGAAGTCACATTCTTCTCCCAAATTTGATGAGCATCTTTATGACCATGACTTTTAACTCTTTGTCTGGTAAATGTTGTGGTCAGTGTGACAACACAGACAGGAATGAGAGGGTAAGGAGATGGTGAAATGAAGAAGAAGAACAAAAGAGATGGGGACAGGAGTGGCAAAGTGGATCGTGTCCAAAGAATGACAATTTTATTCAAGTCTACAAGCTATTATAGAGTGAACAGTGCACAATCATGCAGAAATATCTATAGTGGGAAAGTTACAGTGAGAATTCTGTCCATACCCCCACAGTTCCCCATATCTCTTTCCCATGACAACAATTCTCTTTGTTCCCACCAAACCAAACTACTATCAATAAAGAAAAAGGGAGGCACAGCACATGTCTACATGTATATGTCTATAACAGAACATGATTAACTGGCCTTCAATTTGCAAGGGCAGAGGCCCAGATAGGTGGGTACCAGGAGTTTCGTTCAACTATTAACTCTAGCCTAACTGGGTGAAAACGCCGAGGCTGGCGAGTTCAGGAGCTCTTACTCAACTGTTGATGCCAGCCTGGCTCTGGGCTCCCCACAGGTAAATTATTTATCTTCATTTCATTATCTCCCTCCCCCAGGGTTGTATATTGTTCTTTCATTTGGAACACATTTCTGTTTCTCATTTTGTCTGGCTTTCTGTGTTTGTTTTTATGAATTAGGCTTAACCACTATTCTCAGTCTTGAAGGAGGAGCTCTGAGTAGGAGCATCTCCTGTGTAGATTGTTTTGGTCCTAGTGGCATCAGCTGGCTGAGGCTGGAGGGGTTCTGGGGTGCACTGTCACTAGCATCTCCAACACTGGAGAGAGTACCAACAGTTTCTCTCCTGTTTTTCAGACACTCTGGGATAAGTAAATGTTTTTCCTTTACTTATAAACTAGTTTCTCTTCAAACAGCTGTTTCTTGAAGGGTAGGCAAGTTTGTGCTTGGGCCTCTCAGTTTTATCCTTCCCTCCTGTAAGTTGCTGTATAGTGGCAGTGTTTCTATTACAATAAATCTGCATCTCTTATCCTTCTGTACATACTCCCTCTATCACTTGTTATGCAGAAGCTATTCAGTTAGCAATTAGTTCTTTACCAGGAGATATTGTTCTTACATTTGGTTGCATCTGTGAAAGGAGGTAAGTTTAAGTCATCCTGTACTGCTGTCTTGGACTTCCCCCAAGTAGATTTCCTTGAATTTAACAGTAAGACCTAGAAAAAGAAATTGAAAATTTAAACATAAATTTAATAAGAAAGAGAACATATATGAAAAAATGAGGACACGTTATTGAGACTACACAGGATCTGTAAAAAAGAAATGTCACCCCCATTTCCTTGGATAAAGATAAGAAGTAATAATGTCGGGCCACCTGGGTGGCTCAGTTGGTTAAGCAACTGCCTTCGGCTCAGGTCATGATCTCGGAGACCCAGGATCGAGTCCCACATCAGGCTGCCTGCTCGGCAGGAAGCATGCTTCTCCCTCACTCACTCCCCCCGCTTGTGTTCCCTCTCTGGCTGTGTTTCTCTCTGTCAAATAAATAAAAATCTTTAAAAAAAAAAAAAGAAGTAATAATGTCATAAAATATAAATTATCTTCAATATATACATTTAATACAATTAATCTCTAATGTTTTCTAAATCTAACTATTGAAAACTTTAGACATTCTTCATAAATTAGGAATGTAAACTAGAAAGTGTCTTGATTACAACTGAAAGTAGAAAATTGTATTTATTTTCTATTTATTGAGTACCTACAAAGTTACACAAACATTCACATTTCTTGAACTTCTGCTGAAAGTTTGAAATTTTTGGTGATTTTAGGGAGAGTACTTTAATCTAGTCCGTCTTAAGTTATTTGCTTTAGCATAAGAAGAGAAGAAAAATGACTTGAGTTTCCACATTACTGAAAATATTACTTGCCACTAGTCTCTTTTATAAACCAATAAAGCATAGATATGATTTTCTAAGTTGTTTTATCAAATAAATACATGAAATTTCAATCCAGTATTTTATTTTTTATATTTAGAGTAATGATTTAAGTGAGGAAGCAAAAGCAATAATATGAGATAAAAAAATCTTCAGTAGATTTCTATAAGCCATTGGTTTGTATTTAGAAAAGCATAATTCCTAAATGTTACATATGATTCAATGAATACTTATTGATTTTTTTGGCAGAAATACAGATAGTTTATTTACTAAGAGTCAACATTTGACCTCCAAAATGTCTTAAACTACTTAAATGATAAAGTAATTTATAAAGATAGAATATTTAAGAATTAGAATTAGAGTTTAGAATTATGTAATTTAGAATTAAAATTCACAATTAATTTATACATTTCACAATTAGAATTAAAAGTGCCTGAGGCAGATGGCACACTTTATACATTTTAGTATATGCTATATTTCTAATCACATGTCATAAATTTTGTCAAAATGTTTGTTGATTGATATACATATACCTCATATGCACACACCTCCTACAAAAAATTCATTTAATTGAATTTTATACCTCCTCCATGAAAGAAAAAGTAAGTACTGTTGTCTAAATAGTTATATGTTCTTCCATATTTTCTAGCCCCTATACATTCAGGAGAAGTTGTATGGCTCTTTTTGGCCAATGGGTTTTTAGCAGAAGGCATTCATCACTAAAGTATGGGGTAGAAGTATAGGATAACACATGTGCTATGCCCTTTTTTCATGTAGTGTAAGGAAAAAAGGGACCACAGGGTCATACACAATATCAGATGTTAGAGCCTCCATCAGTCTGTCTGTGAAAGACTATGTGCACAGAGAAACTTCCTTTCACCTTAATTAGCCTTGGCTATATGCCATGAACTACATATATATTTTTTTAATGTTAAATGACTAAAATTCTGTGGTTGTTTCGCGACTGCATTTTAACATAGGTTTCTTAACTAATACTCCTCAAGTCTTCATGTTCAGACAAAATAGAACAAATGATCTTGCTATAAAAATAATGTTTATATAAACATATTTGTTCTCTTTGTTCCAGTGTCATTTTATGGTACATTCTTTTATTTCTGACATCAAATAATTGCAGCTTGCTTTATAGTTTTATTTTGTTAAAAATATGTTATCTTTTAAAAAAGAATTTCATTTATTCATCAAGTATTTATTGAATAATTATTTGGATGAAGTTTTTACAGGAATGACATGAGCTGAATTGAAAACTCTATTTTTCCCTGGAGAGTTGACTATATGGTAGCATACACTCAACAATATACATATAAAAGCTATGGGGCACCTGGGTGGCTCAGTTGGTTAAGCCACTGCCTTCGGCTCAGGTCATGATCCTGGAGACCCGGGATCGAGTCCCACATCGGGCTGCCTGCTTGGCGGGAAGCCTGCTTCTCCCTCTCTCACTCCCCCTGCTTGTGTTCCCTCTCTGGCTGTGTTTCTCTCTGTCAAATAAATAAAATCTTAAAAAATAAATAAAAAAAAAAAAGCTATTATACAAGTTTGAATCTGATTAACTCTATAGCAGACCCTCCAAGTAAAGAGTTCAGTCACTGGAGTCATTTTACAAGTGTCATGTAGCTACAAAGTTAATAAGGATACCCATTATTTATAAATTTCAACCATTTTTTACTATAGTCCATAGATTCCCTTCCCCAATTCTTCTAAACAATTCATTTAATCACCTGTCAGAGATCTAATGATGGAGAAAGATGGAAAAGGTATTTCTTATGATGAACCAGTTCTCAGCAAGTGCATACAGAAGTCATGTGCATAGAATAGATGCTTCTGAATGATCTCCTTGGGTTACAAACTATGGACCCTGGGCTATGTTCAAAAGTAAGTGCCTTAGTTCATTGAAGACCATGAAGGGTTTCTTTTTCTCCCAAAACTTCCAACAAGTTTTAATAGAACTCTCAAAAGAAGTAAAAAACAAATTCTAAACAAAGAAATGAATAGATTTACAGACTTGGATGATATCTCCTTGTGTCTCTCCTTTTCTCTCTCTCATTTTGTAAATATGCAGCCTACATTTCAGAGAATAGACACTCATATATTGCTTAAACATAGTAGAAAATTGCCATGATTTTATTTGCATGGTGAAGTCAAATGTTCCCCAAATTTAATGCCATTGTTTCTGGGAGTTGCCAATAGCTTATTATTATTCAAAAACTGATAAAAAAAAAAGAACTCCTCCCCCACTCTAAATATCATAGTTCTGAAAGGGATATGCAGTTGACAAGTGGTAAGATTGGTCATTCTTGGAATGACCCAATTAGGCTCTGTAGAAAGACCTGAAAGTTGAGTCAAATAAAAATCCATATTGGAATGGCCTAGCCTCTACTACTAAGGGAGATGACTAAATGTAAGGCAGGGAGAGGGAAGAAAAGAGGCTGAGAAAATGAATTATCAAATATGTAGACCCTAAGGTACTGTGCTTCACAGATTTTGCACAAAATAAATACAGAAATAATTCTCACTAAACAAAATAAATGTGATTCCAAAGGATATTTGATATATCATAATAGAATTTGAGAGTTTCCCATCTCATTCTACTCACTCATTTCCATACTCTTGTTAACAAATAGTTGCCTCCATTAAACACTGTAATAAACAGAGAAGACACAAGACATGACCTGTCCACCGGAAAAGGGAAAGCACACAAGGCAAAAACATTTGGAGCTACATCTTAAGAGCAATTGTCTAAGAAAAAAGATTAACATTTGTAATGAACATAGCTTCATATGTGAATGATAATAGGAACTCAAAGACTAGGTAGAAATGATGGAAGTAGAGATTACAAAAATATGAAAATAAGGTAGCAGGAAAAACAAGCAAACAAAAATGACAAAGAAGTATATTAAGATGGTAGACTCAGAAGATCCTGAGCTCATCTCCCACAGACACTCCAAAATCTACAACTGCATACAGAACAACTATCTCTATAACCAATTCTAGCAGAATAGGTATTACACAATGAAAGATATAAAGAACAGCCATATTGAGAGAATAAATGTGGTCTAGTCAGGACCCATACCTTCAAGGCACTGATTCACAAACAGGTGTGATATCACAACAGAAGAGGTCCTCCCTGAGGAACATGTGGTATGAGTCCCATATTGAGCATCCTTGTCCTGGGACCTTCACTGGAGTGATGAGCACCCATTACATTTAGCTATCAAAACCTTTGAAACTTATACTAGAAGAGCCACATTGCAGCATGAACTGGGTCTTTTCTACTAAAAGATACATGCATAAACTCACTCCAAGTTCCAGCACAAGGGCAGTGAAAGAGATCTGTTGATTCATTTTAGGGCTTGTGAAGGAGGGAGAGGATTTTGTTGGAACATTCTGCAGGGATGGAAGTGCTGGCAGACATCATTGTATTTTCACATATTTTCTATGTAGTTACACTGGCACTAACAGACACCATTTTTGGCACTCCCCATCTGTAGTAGAAACACTCAGAGAGCTCTGGTGTTTCCTTGTGAATTTCCCATTCCCAATCTACCTGACCTGGCCTAAAGCTTATTCCACATACCCATATGCTCCACCGCACCCAGTTAGAAGCTTGGCCAACACCAATGCTCCTAACAAGACCTCCCACACCAGGTGCCAACCCCTTACATTGATTAGAAGCAACAGTTACAGCCAGGACTCACAGTCAGTGATGCTGAGATCAACTCCATATACCAACTTCATATAGGATTTTTGACCTGACCCTACAAACAGTCATGCTGGAGGACAGACATACACACCATCAAGTCTGTGCCACCTGTGATCCATCCAGAACTGGAGGGTGCAGACAGCCTACAGAAGGGATACCTGGGGGCGCCTGGGTGGCTCAGTTGGTTGGGCGACTGCCTTCGGCTCAGGTCATGATCCCAGAGACCCGGGATCAAGTCCCACATCGGGCTCCCTGCTCGACGGGAAGCCTGCTTCTCCCTTTCTCACTCCCCCTGCTTGTGTTCCCTCTCTGGCTGTGCTTCTCTCTGTCAAATAAATAAAGTCTTTAAAAAAAAAAAAAAAGAAGGGATACCTGGACCCCACAGGAGACCTTCTACATAAAGCCACTCCTTCCAGATGGGGAGATGTAACTGACCTATTACATAGAAACAGATAATTAGGCAAAATGAAGGGATAGGGGAATATGTTCTAAACAAAAGGACAAGAGATATTCTCAGAGAAATAACCAAACAAAATGGAAAGAAGCAATCTGCCAAATAAAAAGAGTTCAAAATAATGGTTACAAAGATGCTCATTAAACTCAGAGGACTGGATGAGCACAAAGAACTTCAAAAAAATTGAAAATATATATAATAAAAAACCTATTAGACCTAAGGTATACAGCAACTGAAGTAAAAAATAGACTTCTTCTTTTTGTGATATATATATATAATATATATATATTTGTGATATATATAATGTATATTTGTGATTATATATATTTGTGATATATATAATATATATTTGTGATATATATTTGTAATATATATACATATATACATATATGTATATATATCACTGTATCACTTCTTTCTTTTTCCATTTATGGACACTTGACCTGCTTCCATAGTACTGTGACAGTAAATATGTGGGTGGACATACTTTATATAAGTGTTCTTCTATTCTTTGGGTAAATACCCAGTAGTGTGATTACAGGATTATATGGTGGTTCTATTTTTAATTTTTTAAATTTTGTTTCTTCTTTTTTTTTAAGATTTTATTTATTTGACAGAGAGAAACAGAGCCAGAGAGGGAACACAAGCAGGGGGAGTGAGAGAGGGAGAAGCAGGCTTCCCACTGAGCAGGGAGCCCAATGCGGCACTGGATCCTGGAACTCTGGGATCATGACCTGAGCTGAAGGCTGAGGCTTAACCACTGAGCCACCCAGGCGCCCCTCTATTTTTAATTTTTTAAGGAAGTCCATACTGTTTTCCAGTGGCTATACCAGTTTGTCTTCTCACCAACAGCACGTGAGTATTCCTTTTCCTCTACATCTTCATCAACACTTGTTTCTTGTTTTCTTTTTTTTTTTTTTTTTTTTTTTTTTTTTTTTTTTTTTTTTTTTTTTTTTTTTTTTTTTAATTTTAGCCATTCTGACAGGTATGGGGTGATACCTCATTGTGGTTTTAATTTGCATTTTCCTGGTGATGGGTGATATTGCACATGTCTTTATGTGTCTGTTGGTCATCAGGATGTCTTCTTTGGAGAAATGTCTTTATATCTTTTACCCATTTTTTTTTTAAATTTTTTACCCATTTTAATAGATTACATTTTTGGGCACTGAATTGTATAAGTTCTCTACTATATTTTAGAAACTAACCTTTTATCGTATATGTCATTTCTAAATACCTTCGCACATTTGGTAGGTTGTTCTTTATTTTATTTTTATTTATTAAAATATTTTATTCATTTATTTGAGAGAGAGAGACAGCACGTGTGTGCAGAGTGGGGGCTAGGGGGAGGGGAAGGGCAGAGGGGAAGGGAAAGGGAAAAGCAGACTTTTTGGCTGAGTGTGGAGCCCAATGCAAGGCTCAATCCCACTACTTGAGATCATGACCTGAAACAAAAACAAGGTGCTCAACTGACCCCGCCAGCCAGGCACCCCAGTAGGTTGTCTTTTAGTTTTGTTGATAGTTTTCCTTGCTGTGCAGCAGCTTTTTATCTTGATGTTGTCCCAATTGTTTATTTTTGTTTTTGCTTCCCTTTCCTCAGGAGACATATCTAGAAAAATGTTATGACAAATGTTATGTAAAAGAACATACTATCTATGTTCTTTTCTAGGATTTTTATGATTTCAGAATTAAGTCTTCAATCAATTTTGAGTTATTTTTGTATATGTTGTAAGTTTCATTCTTTTGCGTGTAGCTGTCCAGTTTTCCCAACACCATTTGTTGAATAGACTGTTTTTTTTTTCCTACTGCATATTCTTGCCTTCTTTATTGAAGATAAACATAGGTTTATTTTTGTGATATTTTTTCCATTAATTTATATGTTTATTTTTGTGCCAGTACCATACTATTCTTATTACTACAACTTTGCTGCATAACTTGAAGCCTGGAATTATGATAGCTCCAGTCTTGTTTTTTTATTTCTAAGAGTGCTTTGGCTATTTGAGGTCTTTTGTGGTTTCATACTAATTTTAAGATTGCTTATTTTAGTTCTGTGAGAAAACTGTTGGTATTTGATCAGGATTAATTTAAATGCATAGATTGCCTTGGATAGTAGGGATATTTTAACAATATTTATACTTTTCAATATATGAAAGTGAACTATCTTTCCGTTTGTGTCATCTTTAATTTTTTCATCACTGTTTTATAGTTTTCAGACTATAGATTTTTAACCTCTTTGGTTAAATTTATTCCTAGGAATTTTATTATTTTTGGTACAATTATAAATGGGATTTTCTTAATTTCTCTTTCTGCTATTTCATCATGATCTGCTACATCATATAGAGAAATACAACAGATTTCTCTCTATCGATTTTGTATCATTTGACATTACTGAATTCATTTATCAGTAGTAGTTTTAATTCATTTTAGTAGTTTTTGGATGAAGTCCTTATGGGGATATATATATGACTTTCAATACTATCTTGAGTAAAAGTAGTGAGAGTGGATATCCTGCCTTATTCCTGGCCTTAGGGGAAAAGCTCTGTTTCCCCCCCATTGAAAATGTGTTAGCTGTGGGTTTTTCATATAGTATCTTCATTCTGTTGAGGTATGTTCCTTCTAAACTTATTTTGTTGAGGGTTTTATCATGAATGGATGTTGTACTTGGTCAAAGGTTATTTTTTTTTTTTACGTCTATTGAAATGTTCACACCGTTTTTATTCTTCTCTTTTTGATGTGATGTATACGTTGATTTGTAAATATTGAACCACCTTTGCATCCCAGAAATAATCCCATTTGATTCTTGTGAAGTGTGTGTGTGTGTGTGTGTGTGTGTTGTTGTTGTTGTTGTTGGATTAAGTTTGCTAGTATTTTGTTGAGTATTTTGCATCTACATTCACCAGAGATATTGGTCTGGAGCACTCCATCTCTCTCTATCTCTTGCAGTGTTTTTATCTGGTTTTGGTATCAGGATAATGCTGACTTCATAATATTAATTTGAATGTTTTCCTTCCTCTTTTATCTTCTGGAATATTTTGAGAATAGTAGGTATTCTTCTTTAAATGTTTTATGGAATTAATCTGCAAAACCATCTGTTTATGACTTCTGTTTGTTGGGAGTGTTTTGATTACTGACTCTTTATCATTGTTAATAATCAATCTGTTCAAATTTTCTGTTTCTTTCTGAATGAACTTTTAGAGGTTATATATTTCTAGGAATTTATCCATTTCTTTTAGGTTGTCCAAATTGTTAGCTTATAATTTTTCACAATATTCTCTTAAAATCCTTTACATTTCTGTGATGTTGGTTGTTATTTATTCCCTTTCATTTCTGATTTTGTCTCCACCACCCTCCGCCCTCTTTTTTATTTTTTGAGTCAAATGAATTTGTTGATTTTTTTTTTCAAAAAAATAGCTCCTGGTTTTATTTATCTGTTCTATTTTTTGGTTTGTGTTTTTTTGTTTTGTTTTGTTTTGTTTTAGTTTCTATTTCATTTGTTTCTTCTCCAGTCTTTGTTATTTCCTTCCATCTGCTGGTTTTGGCTTTTGTTAATTATTCTTTTTCTAGCTCCTTTAGATGTAATGTTAGGTTGTTTGAGATTTTTCTTATTTCTTGAAGTAGGCCTATATTATTTTAAACTTGTCTCTTAGAACTACTTTTGTGGCATCCCACAGATTTTGAAACATTATGTTTTCATTTTTATTTGTTTCTATATATTTTCAGTTTCTCCTTTGATTTCCTCTTTGACCCATGTATTATTTAGTAATATGGTATTTAACCTGTCTGTATTTATGTTATTTATAGATGTTTTCTTGTGGTTGGCTTCTAGTTTTGTATTGCTGTAGTCAGAAAGATGCATAGTATGACTATTCTTTTATAATTTGCTTGTGAGGTTTGTTTGTGGCCTATATGTGATCTATACTAGAAAATGTTCCATGTACCCTTAAAAGAATGTGTATTCTGCTCTTTTGTATGGAATATTCTGAATATATCTGTTAAATCCATCTAGTCAAATGCATTATCCAAAGCCATTTTTTCCTTTTCTTTTTGAATGATCTATCCATTGATGTAAGTAGAGTATTAAGGTCCCCTATTATTTTTGAATTACTATTGATTACTTCTTTAATTTTGTTATTAATTGCCTTAAGTATTTGGTTGTTCCCATGTTGGGTGCATAACTATTTGCAATTATTATATCTTCTTATTGGATTGTCCCCTTAATAATTATATAGTGTTCTTCTTTGTATCTTGTTACTTATAGTCTTTAATTTTTTATTTATTTTATTTATTTATTTTTAAGATTTTATTTATTTGACAGAGAGAAGCACAGCAGGAGGAATGAAGAGAGGGAGAAGCAGGCCTCCCATATTGCAAGGTGCCCCATGCAAAGCTCAATCCTGGGATTCCAGGATTATGACTTGAGCTGAAGGCAGATGGCTTAATGTTTGAGCCATCCAGGCACCCCAACAGTCATTGTTTTAAAGTCTATTTTGTCCAATATAAAATTGTTATTTTGGCTTTCTTTTTAAATCCAATTGTGTGATAAATGTTTCTTCATCTTCTCACTTTCAGTCTGCATATGTCTTTAGGTCTAAATTAAGTCTCTTATAGGCAGCATATAGATAAGTCTTTTTTAATCCATTCCATCACCATATTTCTTCTGATTGGAACAGACTATTTAAATTCAAAGTAATTTTTTATACGTATGTGCTTATTGCCATTTTGTTACTTCTTTAATGATTATTATTAGAGTTCTTTTCTGCTCCTTATTTCCATTTTTTAACTTGTTTTATGGTTGCCATTGTAGTTCTTTTATGTTCTTTTCTTCTCTTGCTCTCTTCTCTCTCAATTTGCTGGTTTTCTTTAGTGATGTATGTGGATTACTTTCTTTTTATTTTTTTG
Organism: Spilogale gracilis; assembly: GCA_004023965.1. NCBI lineage: Eukaryota > Metazoa > Chordata > Mammalia > Carnivora > Mephitidae > Spilogale > Spilogale gracilis. The sequence goes on from PITA01001460.1 coordinate 175,626, forward strand.
TATATCTATTATGGGTTTTTGATTTGTGGTTACATTGGGTTTGTACATAATATCCAATGCATTTAGTGGTCTATACTAAATTGATATTTGTTTAAGTTTGTGCCCATTCTTTACTCCTCTCTCCCCCATGTTTTAAAGTATATAGTATCATACTTTACATTATTTTATATATTAATCGTTTAGCAGATTTTTATAGATATATTTAATAATCCTTTTTTTGTGCTTTGCATTTTTATTACTTCTACTGATATTCTTTTCTCTCCACTCAGAGTACCCTTTAACAAGTCTTGTTGGGCTGGTTTAGTGATCATGCATTCCTTTAATTCATGTTTGTCTGGGAACTCTTTATCTCTACTTCTATTTTGAATAATGGCCTTGCTGGATAAAATGTTCTTGGCTGCAGTTTTTTGTTTTTCTTTTTGTTTATCCTAGCACTTTGAATAGATTATGCTGATCTTTTCTGGCTTACAAAGTTTCTGCTAAAAAATCAGCTGATAGCCTTATGGGGTTTCCCTTATAAGTAACTATTTTATTTTCTCTTGCTGCTCTTAAAATTCATTCTTACACTATTGTTTGTCATTTTAATTATGCTTCATATTTATATGGACCTTCTTAGATGATTTTACGGGAGTCATTATGTCTCCTGGATCTGGATTTCTATTTCTTTCCTCAGATTTTGTAAGCTTTCAGCTATAATTTCTTCAAATAAATTTTCTGTTCCCTTTTTTCTCTATTCTTCTTGTGGGATTCCTATAATGCAAACTTTATTATGCTTGACAGTGTCATTGAGCTTCCTAAGTCTATTCTCATTTTGCATATTTTTTTTCTCTTGCCTGCTAAACTTGATTATGTTCTATTACTCTATTTTCCAGGTCACCAATTTGTTCTTCTCCTTCCTCCAGTCTGCTATTTATTCCATCTAGCATATTTTAAAATTCAGCTATTGAGTTCTTTATCTCTGGTTCCTTTTTATCTCTTTGTTAAGGGTTTCCTTGATGTCTTCCACCCTTTTTTCAAGTTAAGTGAATATCTTCCTTATTATTATTTTAAAATCTCTATCACATATATTACTCATCTCCATTTTACGTAGGTCTCTTTCTGTGAGTTTATCATTTGGGACGTATTCTTCCATCTCCTCATTTTGTCTCTCTGTTTATGTGTATTAAGAAAGTGAACTATGTCTCCTGCTCTTGAAAGTAGTAGCCTTATGAAGAAGAGGTCCTGTAGTGCCCTGCAGCACGCAGTCCCCTGTTCACTAGAACCTGGTATTTCAGGGGTGTTTTCTATGTGTGTTACATACACCCTGATGTTGTAGCTATGGCATTTTTGCTTTTAGTAATCCCCAATCATTCTCTTTGCCTATTGTAGATAGTTTCTGGTCCCTGTATTATTACTGTGGCAGTCTGGGGGCCATCTTGGGACCGAAATGAGTCAGATCAGGTGTTTTGGAGATGCAGTAGCACCAAGCTGCAAGACACTTTCCCTGTGTCTCCTCTGAGATGCTTTCATTTGTGGGTGGGGTCTGCAGCCAGACTAATGGTCTGCCCTCAGTTTATAGCTGGGGTCACATTCTGATTAGTGTGTGTGGTTGCCTTTTCCTATCTCTGGGACAGTAATCTCTGGAGTGATGCCGGTCCCTCTTGGGGCTACTTATACACTACTAGGGTTGTGGTACTACTTTGAATGTGCTCTGGCCAAGAATGTATTAGAGGCAGGGGATCAACAACATAGGCAGAGGCAGGATATGCAGTATTTTCCAGTTGATTATCCTCTAGGGCCTGGGATCTGCAGTACCAGAGCAGATGCAGGCCTGGCTGGAGAGGATGGAGGCAGGGTTAACAAGCTAGATACAGGGGACAATTTGATTGGTAGAGGAGAGGACAGTGAGAGAACAGATCATCTAGGGGAAGGAGATTCAAAGGTATAAACTTCCAGTTACAAAATAAATAGATCTTAAGAATGCAAAGTACAGCATAGGGAATATAGTTAACATTACACATTTGTATGATTGCAGAAGGTAGCTAGACTATGGTTATCACAGTGTAATGTATATAAATGTTGAATCACTATGTGTATACCTGAAACTATTAACACTGTATGTCAGCTACATTTCAACAAAAACATGAAATACAAATAAAAACAGAAATAAACATAATATTTGAAGCATGAGGTATAAAAACAAGTACAACACAAAATCTCACAAGGCTGTGGTTATTGCATAATAGCTAATTTAAAAAAAAGGAACTATAAATGTGCCTTGATGTCTCAGTAGGTTAAACATCTGCCATCAGCTCAGATCATGATTCTAGGGTCCTAGGATTGAGAGCTGCATCAGGCAAGGAAACTGCTTCTCCCTCTCCCTCTGTTGCTACCCCTCCTGATGCTCTCTCTCAAAAAATAAATAAATAAAATCTTTAAAAATTGAACTATAAAAGAGCAATTATGATTAGCTAATTGTTGAGAAGACAAAAGATTTGGAATATGGTTGATTATAAAGAGGAACAAGCAAACTGTGATTTCTGAAAAAGATAGGAACAAAATGGGACATGATGATTTGGGTATACTGAAATGAAAAAGTGTGCTGATTTTTTAATTTTTTTTAAATTATAGCTGGGTAATATCTATATCATTCTTAAAAGAAAAACACTCAGGAATTGTATACAGGGCTAAACTCACTTCAATTATAAAGGTAACAGACAAAAAATCTTAGTTATGCTAGAACCACAGGAATAGCACATATTTGAGGTCCTTAGAAAAATACAGCAAATACTCAGTCAAAAAATTACAGAAAGCATGGATGGAAAAACACAATGGGGGCATTTGCATCTCTTTTAAAAATAAACCCACCTGCTAAACTACTTCAAAATGTTTATAAAATATAAATCCTTGTAAGTCTTATCACTGTAAAAAAATCAATTAAAAATGACAGATAAGGAATAGATTTTGTCAGGAATTCTCAGTATGGTAGCTTCTTCATGGTTCACAAAGGAGAGTCAAAAACGTATTAGGAGTCTCAGATTATTAAAACAATATCTCTAACATCAAAATCATAACATATTTCTTAAGTGTAGTATCATTTTCCAAGTCTGTATAGCTTGTAAAAATATTATCTGAGTTTCAGTAATTTTTTCCTCTCATTTCTGTTCTACTTAACACTTTAAATTCTTAACACTTTAAAATTTTAAATAAAGAAAAAACACTTTTTTTTCTTTTTTAAAAAGATTCTATTTATTTATCAGAGAGACAGAGAGAGAGAGAGAGCACAAGCATGGGGAGGGGCAAAGGGAGAATCAGACTTTCCACTGAGCAAGGAGCCTTAAGGATGAGGGACTGAATACCAGTACTCTGGGACCATGACCTGAGCCAAATGCAGGGCTATTGGACTGACTGAGCCACCCAGGCATCCCTATTTAATTTTTTAAGAGAATTTAAACTTAATATATAAGGTACTAAAATAAATTGATAGATTTTGAGACAAAATTGGGGTTAAACTATCTTTAAAAAAAAAAAGATTTTATTTATTTGACAGAGAGAAACACAGCCAGAGAGGGAACACGAGCAGGGAGAGTGAGAGAAGGAGAAGCAGGCTTCCCGACGAACAGGGAGCCCGATGTGGGACTCGATCCCGAATCTCTGGGATCATGACCTGAGCTGAAGGCAGTTGCTTAACCAACTGAACCACCCAGGCACCTTGGGGTTAAACTATCTTTTAAGATATTTCAGCCAGAAATAGCAGAAAATATGACTTCTGATGTTGTAAACACAAATTTATTTCTCTTTCATAATAAAAATCTGGGAGTCAGGAAGCTGTTGTACCAATGGCTGAATGATGTCATTGCCAGAGTCTATGCATATATTTTCTCCCTATCCTTGTGATAACAGCATGCTTATGTATGCCAAACAAGAAGAGGGAAGATGACAATGGGTGGTATCATCAGATGTGTAGTTAAATTTCACAGGCCATCCCTGGCTTAAGACAGACAGAACAAGTGATTAATATAAATTTCCCAATATAATTTACAGCAGGTAAAACAAAGGATATTGAGTGATTTGAACTATGTATCTACCATATGTTTCCTTTTTATTTACTCATAGAAGAATTTCAGAAATAAAGTGCAATAGATTTTTACTCTGGATAATATACAAGGGAGTTTTTTAATTAAAATTTTTATATTTTAAAAATGATAAAAATATATTACCAAAGGTATATTTCTATCTACTCATAGTTAAAATCAATAAAAACATGTATTAAATATGTAACATCATTCTACGTAGATTAAAGTCACACAGATTAACCTAAATAATCAGAAAAGACACATGAAATGCTAAATATATAATGGCAAGGACAGATATGCTGAACATTTTGTCATAGAATAATTTTTAAAAATTCTTATTTAAGAGAAATGTTTTTTTTTATAATTTCAGAGAGCATGTTCAAAAACATTTCTCCTAAGGATTTATAGAAATTTCAGTAGTAGCATTCTTAACACTAAGAGTAAATGACACAATATCTCTTGAAGTTCTAATAATATCATCTATTACACTTTTGTTTGGCAAGAGGTGTTGTATATGGACATGCTGAAAAAAGTTTGCCAAACAAAAGTGTAATAGATGAAGGGCTTTTTCTCTAAAGTACATCTATTCTTCCTTTTGTTTTTGACTTTTGAATAAATTATATATACTATGATTAAATCTGTAAAGAAAATCAATTGAATTTTGTATCTATATATTTAAAAAATAAGATAAAATGAAATAGTCTTTAAATATTACATAAATATATTTGCTTAAATTATAAAAATATAACTTTAATAGTTAAGATGATTGGGAACATAGACACAGCTGGAGATCAATGTGTGAGTAGAAGACTGAGACAAGAAACATCGTAAAAGTGGTCAAAGCAATTGAAAATATGAGTTAAATGGGTCATGGGTATTAAAGAGGGGACTTGTGATGAGCTTTGGGTGTTATAAGTAAGTTATGAATCAATAAATTCTACTTCTGAAACTAGTATTACATTGTATATTAACTGGAATGTAAATAAAAACTTGAAACATCAATAAGTAACACACACACACACACACACACACACACACACACACACACACACACTGCAATGCAGAAGCTATATGCTGTGACCAGCAGAGCTAAAAGATGAAAAAAACCTGATCTCTTGTCAGATGATGTCACTGAACCACTGCATTAGTCTCATAAGAGCCTATTTCTTGACTTCCTAGTATCTGAAACAGTAAATATTTGCTCCTTAAACTATAATAACTAGAACAATTTGGTATCAATAGATGTTTTCTGACTAATCAGAGGGACACATATTCAGTGCTAAGAGTCTCAAATCATGTTTTATAATCAATAGAAAAGGATGGAAGTATTTTAACTGAGGATCAATATCATCCATTCATGTCTTAGGTAATTCCTGATGCACCAAATGCCCAAAGTAATAATTTACACTGTAGAAATCACAGACATAATATGTCATCCTATATTTAAGAAAACATATGGTTTTCATAATAAATGCAATCAAAATTAGAATATTACTAAATATCCTAGCTATTGACCAAATTCTAAGAAATTCAACAGATTCAGCAAATATACCTTCAGAATATATGTAGTTAAGATTTATGTCACTCCTGAGTGAGTTATGTTTGACTGGAATAATTCTATCTACCATTCCAAACCTATGACAAATTTTCCACCTTCTCCCCTCATAAGTGAATAAGAGGAGAATGATTTAAACTTGGATTTAGACATAAAATATTTTTTGATTGTTTGTTTCTTGAGAGGGTAAGATGAAGTGATATGGAAACTTTATAAATGTTATCTCAAACATTAGTTCTTACTTGCTACTGATAGACCAGTACTGCTTTGGTGTTATATACATACAAATAAGCAAACAGTTCTTTCCATAGTTTGTTTGTTGTGGACATTGTTGTTATAGCCAAACTATGGAAAGAATTGTTTGCTATTGTGGACATTGCTGCCATAGCCATGGGGCTGGGGATGGAGACAAACCATAAGAGACTCTTAGTCTCAGGAAACAAACTGAGGGTTGCTGGAGGGGAAGGAGGTGGGAGGGATAGAGTGGCCAGGTTAGGGACATTGGGGAGGGTATGTGCTATGGTGAGTGCTGTCAATTGCATAAGACTGATAAAACATAGACCTTTACCCCTAAAGTAAATAATATATTTTATGTTAATAAAATTTGAAAAAAAAAAGAAGAAAGGAGAGAAAAGAAAAGAAATAAACAGTAACAAAAGTCATTAAACAAACTATCAAACAAGTCTAAAGTTCAGTACTGCACATCACTGTATGGTCAGTAAGATACGAGCTCTAGACTCACAGAGCTGTGCCTATGACTCCTATCTACACTAGATAAATAAAAAAGTTTTTTAAATATACCTAAAAATGGATTTCTCTCATCTTATATAGGAATTATAATACATACTTAAGGGAGGATTATAGGAATTAAATGAGATAATATTTGTAAAGTGGGTAGTTCAGTACCTCACACATAGTAATCATTCAGTAGTAGTTACCACTAATATAGTATGATTATTAGTGTTATCATTACAGCCCTTATCATTATTATTGCCTTTCAATATGAGGGAAAATACAACTAATTTAAATGGAAATGAATTTTCATATAGATTTTCTTTATTGTGTGTTTTACATCTTGTCCATTCTTAATTATCCATGAGAGAATTTGGTTGCAATGATCTATTTTGGTGTAGTTTTAATTCTGGGAAAACTTACTTCTGGGTTCTCTGCCTCCTTGTACCACTTACTTATATTTAGAAAATGTAAACTAATTTTAATATTAACTTCAGTTTAAAGTATGGAGAAATGTCTTTGATGCATTTTAAAGCCATTACTAATTACATTTTGAGTAACTGATTTTTTTCCTCATATTTATAATCCAGATAATGCTATATTGAAAGGATATATATTTTATGTTTGTTTTGAACACTAATGGATTATATGTGACAAAGTTTTACTAGACAGCCATTTAATTCACTAGAACCACTGCTTCCTAAAATGTGGTTTAAACCTCTACTTTTAGGCAATATCTAAAATTCGTAACAAACAATGTTTTCTCTACAATGTGTGTGTGCATGTGTGTGTATTTTAAGTGTGTGTATTTTAAAGTAGGCTCCACCCTCAGTGTATAGCCTAATGGGGGACTTGAATTGATGATCCTGACATCAAAACCTGAGCTAAAATCAAGAGTTTGATGCTTAACCAACTGAACCATCCAGGTGCCCTACAATGTAAATTTTTATTTTAACATATGACAAAATGAATTTTGAGAAATACAGTTGATCCTTTTATCCGTGGTCTTGAACTATACAGGGGCACTGATAGTCAGGTTTTTTGTTTGTTTTTAAATAAATATAGTATAGTTCTGTAAATATATTTGTTTTCCTTATAATATTCCTAATAACATGTACTTTTCTCTAGCTTACTTTATGGTAAGAATACAGTATATTGTATACATACTATATATATGTGTGTGTATGTTAATTAACTGTTTATTTAATTGGTAAGTCTTCCAGTCAATAGTAGTCTTTTAGTAGTTAAGTTCTTGGGGAGTCAAAAATTTACCCAAAGATTTTCAACTGTGCAGGGGGGTGGTACCCCTAACCACTGCCTTCTTCAAAAGTCAACTGTATATTCTACTGAAACAAAGTATACCCAAATCTTTGCTGGAAGTACTTGCATTATTTAACTGAAAATACCGTTTTGGGATACTTAAGTAGCCTTTTACCTGAAATTGAAAACTCTAACAAAATATTCATATTATACAAGTGACAGAATTTTGAGGTCTATTCTAGAGCTATATTTGTACAAATGGAGCTTTCTGGACAATAGAGACTACATGCTAATCATATTTAAGAAAAGTCTCATATGTATATTTTGGACGCTACCAAATAAACCTTGAGAACATATGTTGATTTGTTTTTGCTTTGTGTTGTGGAAGTAAAAAATAAATGAGAAGTGAGAAGTTTCTCCTTTAGAAATAGGACAGTATATTTATGTGTTTCATGTTGAGACATAACTAAGCTGTTTCTCTCTAATTTGTTTTAAAAGAGGTATACACCACTACTGGGAATTTTAAGTTAGAATTGTAAAGAAAAAGAGAAGGAGACAAGAAAATTAAGATCTTTATGACAATTCATAGAAAGAATCTAGAGATAGAATTTTTGTAGACACAGTAATTTTTCAGTCTCTTGAGATAATGACTCACAGTGGCTCTGAAATGCCATATAACTTTTATCTTGACTGCCAACTTAGATTGACAGAGGGCTTCAAGGAAAAAGATTGCAAGTTTACATCAGAATTTCATAAGAGGGGGGCACCTGGGTGATTTAGTCAGTTAAATGTCACCCTTTGGCTCGTGATTTCAGGGTCCTGGGATTGAGTCCTATACTGGGCTCCCTGCTCAGGGAGGAGCCTTCTTCTACCTCTCTCTCTGCCACTCCTGCTTGTGCTCTTTCTCTGTGTCAAATAAATAAATCTTAAAACAAAACAAAACAAAACAAAAAACAAAAAAAGACTTCATAAGAAGGGCATCTGGATGGTTTGGTCATTTAAGCATTCCATTCTTGATTTTAACTCAGATCATGATCTCAGGGTTGTGAGATCAAGTCCTGTGTTTGGCTCCATGCTCGCAGGGTGTGCTTGAGATTCTTTCTCTCCCTCTGCTCCTTCCACCACTTGTGTTTGCTCACTCTCTCTCTCTCTCTCAAATAAATAAATAAAATCTTAAAGAAATAAAGAAGACTTTGTAAGAAAGTGTACCTAGACCACATAGACATGGATATAGGGACTTCAAATGATTACCAAATTTGTCACTCTTATCTTGAAGCCCTGGCTCCTGTATAACAGTTATGACTTTATGACATTAAATTCAGTGATGTAAAGGTATTACAAAGTGTAGCAGTATTTGTAAAGATTGTTATAATGACAATACATTGTTATAATGACAATACATTGTTATAATGACAATACATTGATAGTTACCATGAATAATGCTCACCTTTTAAAATGTAGATTGTTCTATAAGATGATTATGTATTTGTGGCAAATTAGAACGTACTGACATATTCATCCACAGTAGGAGTATTTTCATGTTTTAAGCAACTAGCTTGAAATGAAATGCAAGTTATTTTCTTGTTTTATTGCAGTTTGCAGATATTGTGGATTTTTTTTTGTTTTTTGTTGTTTTTTTTTTTTTTGAAGTGGAGGTTAGTGGTAACTGTGTCAAGAGAGTCTATTGGATTGGAACCATTTTTACAATGGCATTTGTTTATTCATGTCTCACATTTTGGTAATTATTGCAATATGTTAATCTTTTTCATTCTTTTATTTGTTATAGTAATCTGTAAATATTAATATTTAAAATTACTATTGTGATTGTTATGGAGTCCCACAAAGTGTGATCATACAGGATGACAAACTTAATTGATAAATACTATGTATATTCTGACTGTCCCACTGACCAGCCATTCTTCTATCTCTCTCCCTCTCCTTGGGCCTCCCTGTTCCCTGAGACACAATAATATTGAATTCAGTCAATGAATAACCTTGCAATGACCTTTAAGTGTTCAAGTGAAAGGAAGAGTAACACATTTCTCATTTTAAATTAAAAGCCAGAAATGATTAAGCTTAGTGAAGAAGGCATGTTGAAAGCCAAGATAGACTGAAAGCTAAACATCTTGTGTGAAAAAGTTCACTCAGTTGTGAATGCAAAGAAAAAGTTATTGAAAGGAATTAAAAGTACTACTCCAGTGAACACATAAATGATAAGAAAGCAAAACAGTCTTATTGCTGATATAAAGAAATTTTGAGGCTCTGGATAGAAGATTAAATCAGCCGCAACATCCTCTTAAGCCAAAGCTCAATCCAGAGCAAGACCATAACTCCCTTCAATTCTATGAGAACTGACAAGGGAGGATGCTGCAAAAAAGTGTGAAGCTAGCAGAGGTTCATGAGGTTTAAGTAAAGAAGCCATCTCTACAACAAAAATGGGCCAGTTGAAGCAGAAAGTTTGATGTAGAAGTTGCAGCAAAATATGGAAAAGATAATTCATGAAGATGGCTACACTAAACAACAGATGTTTAGTGGAGACAAACCAGACTTATATGAAGAAAATCACACTTAGGAATTTAATAGACAGATATGAAAATTGATGCTTGACTTCAACAATAGACAGGATGACTCTTGTTAGGAGTTAAGGCAGCTGGTGATTTGAAGTTTTACCTAATTTTCATTTGCCATTTCTAAAATCCAGGATCCTCAAAAATTTTGTTAAATCTTTGTTGCTTGTGCTCTATAGCTGGAACAATATAACCTGTATGACAGCACATCTATTTACAACATGGTTTACTGAATATTTTAAGGTCACTATTGAGACAGCTCAGAAAAAAAAAAAACAACAACATTGCTTTCAAAATATGACTGCTTATTGAAAACACATCTGGTCACTCAAGAGTTCTGATGAAGATGTGCATGGGATTAATGTTGTTTTCATACCAGCCAATACAACATCCATTTTGCCCATGGAAAATTAGGAAGTCATTTCAAAGTTCAAGCCTTATTTTAAAAATACATATTTTAAAGCTATAGCTGCCATAAGTAGTGATTCCTCTGAAGGATCTCGGCAAAGTCAATTGAAAACCTTCTGGAAAAAATTCAGCATTTTTGCTAGTTAACATATAATATATTGTTTTATGGGTACAGGCCTGTGATTCATCAGTCTTACATAATTCACAGCACTCACCATACAACATACCCTCCTCAATGTCCATAACCCAGCCACCGTTTCCCTCCAAAGAACCTTCCAGCAACTCTCGGTTTTTTTCCTGAGATTAAGAGTCTCTTATGGTTTGTCTCCCTCTCTTGTCTCATCTTGTTTGGTTTTTACCTTCCTTACCCTACAGTCCTGTGTCTGGTTTCTTAAATTCCTCATATCTGTGAGATCATATGAGAATTGTCTTTCTCTGATTGACTTATTTTGCTTAGCATAATACCCTCTAGTTCCATCACATCATTACAAATGGCAAAATTTTGGGGGTTTTGTTGGTTTCATAGTATTGCATTGTGTATATATACACCACATCTTCTTTGTCCATTCATCTGTTGATGGACACGTAGGCTCTTTCCATAGTTTGGCTATAGTGGACATTGCTGCTATAAATATTCAGGTGCATTTGCCCCTTCATATCACTACATTTGTATCTTTATGGTAAATACCCAGTAGTGCAATTGCTGGGTTGTAGGGTAGCTCTATTTTCAACTTTTTGAGGAACCTCCATACTGTTTTCCAGAGGGGCTGCACCAATTTGCATTTCCACCAACAGTGTAGGAGGAACCCCTTTATCTTCATCCTTACCAATACTTGTCATTTCCTGACTGGTTAATTTTAGCCATTCTGATTTCTGTGAGGTGGTATCTCACTGTGGTTTTGATTTGTATTTCCCTGATGCTGAGTGATGTTGAACAGTTTTTCATGTGTCTGTTGGCTACTTGGATGTCTTCTTTGAAGAAATGTCTGTTCATGTCTTCTGCCCATTTCTTGAGTGGATTATTTGTTCTTTGGGTGTTGAGTTTGAGAAGTTATTTATATATTTTGGAAAGTAGCCTTTTATCTGGTATGTCATTTGCCAATATCCTCTCCCATTCTGTCGGTTATCTTTTGGTTTTGTTGATGATTTCCTTTGCTGTGCAAAAGCTTTTGATATTGATGAAGTCCCAATAGTTCATTTTTTTCCTTGCTTCCCTTGCCTTTGGTGATGTTTCTACGAAGACGTTGCTGTGGTTGAGGTCAAAGAGGTTGCTGCCTGTATTCTCTCAAGGATTTTGATGGATTCCTGTCTCACACTGAGGTCCTTCATCCTTTTTGAGTCTATTTTTATGTGCGGTGAAGGAAATGGTCCAGTTTCATTCTTATGCAAGTGGCTGTCCAGCTTTCCCAGTACCATTTATTAAAGAGACAGTCTTTTTTCCTTTGGGCATTCTTTCCTGCTTTGTTTAAGATTAATCAGCTATAGAGTTGAAAGTCCATTTCTGGGCTCTCTATTCTGTTCCATTGATCTATATGACTGTCTTTGTGCCAGTACCACACTGTCTTGATGATTACAGTTTTGTAATAGAGCTTGAAGTTTGGAATTCTGATGCCGCCAACTTCGGTTTTCTTTTCCAACATTCCTCTGGCTACTCGGGTCTTTTCTGGTTCCATATAAATTTAAGGATTATTTGTTACATTTCTTTGAAAAAAGTTGACAGTATTTTGATAGGGGTTGCATTAAATGTGTAGATTTCTCTAGGTAGCATAGACATTTTCATAATATTTGTTCTTCCAATCCATGAGCATGGAACGTTTTTCCATTTCTTTGTGTCTTTCTCAATTTCTTTCATGAGTACAGATTTTTTCTGAGTACAGATTTTTTGCCTCTTTGGCTAGGTTTATTCATAGGTATCTTATGGTTTGGGGTGCAATTGTAAATGAGAACAACTCCTTAATTTCTCTTTCTTTTGTCTTGTTGTTGGTGTATAGAACTGCACCTGATTTCTGTGCATTGATTTATACCTTGATGCTTTACTGAATTACTGTATGAGTTCCAGAAGTTTTGGAGTGGAGTCTTTTGGGATTTCCACATATAGTATCATATCATCTACAAAGAGTGAGAGTTTGACTTCTTTGCCAATTCAGATGCCTTTTATTTCTTTTTGTTGTCTGATTGCTGAGACTAGGACTTCTAGTACTATGTTGAATAGCAGTGGTGATAGTAGACAGCCCTGCCATGTTCCTACTTTAGGGGGAAAAGCTCTCAGTTTTTCTCCTATGAGAATGATATTTATTTTGGGTTTTTAATAGATGGCTTTGATGATATTGAGGTATGTACCCCCATCCCTACACTGTGAAGAGTTTTGATCAAGAAAGGATGTTGTACTTTGTCAAATGTTTTTTTCAGCTTCTATTGAGAGTATCATATGGTTCTTGTTCTTTATTTTATTAATGTATTATATCACACTGATTGATTTGTGGATGTTGAAACAACCTTGCAACCTAGGAATACATCACACTTGGTCATGGTGAATAATCCTTTTAATGTACTGTTGGAGCCTATTGGCTAGTATTTTGGTGAGAATTTTTGCATCTATGTTCATCAGGGATATTGGTCCATAATTCTCCCTTTCGATGGTGTCTTTGTCTGGTTTTGGGATCAAGGTGATGCTGGCCCCAAAAAATGAGTTTGTAAGTCTTCCTTCCATTTCTATTTTTTGGTATAGTTTCAGGAGTATAGGTATTAATTCTTCTTTAAATGTTTAGTGGAGTTCCCCTGGGAAGCCATCTGGCCCTGAGTTCTGGTTTGTTGGGAGATTTTTGATTAGTGCTTCAGTCTCCTTATAGGTTATGGTTCTGTTCAGGTTTTCTTTTTCTTTTTATTTTTTTTTCCTGGTTCAGTTTTGGTAGTTCATATGTCTCTAGGAATGCACCAATTTCTTTCAGTTTGTCAAATTTGCCCGCAAAGTTGCTCGTAATATGTTCTTATCATTGTTTATATTTCTTTGGTGTTGGTTGTGATATCTCCTCTTTCATTCATGATTCTATTAATTTGGGTCTTTTCTCTTTTCTTTTTGATAAGTCTGGCCAGGGGTAATCAATATTATTAATTCTTTCAATAAGCCATCTCCTAGTTTCATCAATCTGTTCTACTGTTCTTTTGGTTTCTATTTCATTGGTTTCTGCCCTAATCATTATTATTTTTCTTATTTTGTTTAATTTATGCTTTATTTGCTGTAATTTCTCCAGCTCCTTTAGGTATAGGATTAGGTTGTGTATTTGAGACCTGTGTATTTGAGACCTTTGTTTTTTCTTCAGAAAGCTTGTGTTGCTATATACTTTACTCTCAGAACTGCCTTTGTTGTGTCCTAAAGATTTTAAACAGTTGTGTTTTCATTTTCATTTGCTTCCATGATTTTTAAAAATTCTTTAATTTCCTGGTTGACCCATTCATTCTTTAGTAGGATGCTCTTTAGACTCCATGTTTTTGAGTTCTTTCCAACTTTCCTCTTGTGTTTGAATTCTAGTTTCAAGCCATTGTGGTCTGAAAATATGCAGGGAATGACCCCAATCTTTTGGTGCCAGTTGAGACCTGATTTGTGACCCAGGATCTATTCTTCAGAATGTTCCATGTGTACTAGAGAAGAATGTGTATTCTGTTGCTTTGGGATGGCATTTTCTGAATATATCTGTGATGTCCATCTGGTCCTGTGTCATTTAAAGCCTTTATTTCCTTGTTGATCTTTTGCTTAGATGATCTGTCCATTTCAGTGAGGAGGATGTGTGTTAAAGTCCCCTACTATTATTATTGTCAATGTGTTTCTTTGATTTAGTTATTAATTGTTTATAGAATTGGCTGCTCCCACATAAGGGGCATAGATATTTAAAATTGTTAGATCTTCTTGTTGGACAGACCCTTTAAGTATGATATAGTATCCTTCCTCATCTCTTATTATAGTCTTTGGCTTAAAATCTAATTTGTCTGACATAAGGTTTGCCACCCCAGCTTTATTTTGATGTTCATTAGCATGGCAAATGATTTTCCATCCCCTCAATTTAAATCTGGAGGTGTCCTTGGGTCTAAAGTGAGTCAGTATATCAATGGGTCTTGTATTTTTCTATCCATTCTCATACCCTGTGTCCTTTGATTGGGGCATTTAGCTCATTACATTCAGGGTAACTATTTAAAGATATGAATTTAGTGCCATTGTATAGCCTGTAAGGTGACTGTTAGTGTATATTGTCTCTGTTCCTTTCCAGTCTGGTACTTTTAGGCTCCCTCATTGCTTAGAGGAGCCCTTTCAATATTTCCCATAAGGCTGGTTTGGCATTTGCAAATTTGTTCAGTTTTTGTTTGTCCTGGAAGCTTTTTAGTTCTTCTATTTTCAATAACATACTAGCTGGATACAATATTCTTGGCTGTATATTTTTCTCATTTAGCATTCTGCATACATCTTGCCAGTCCTTTCTGGAATGCTAGGTCTCTGTGGATAGCTCTGTTGCCAATATAATATTTCTACCTTTGTAGGTTACAGACTTCTTTTCCCAAGTGGATTTCATGATTTTCTCTTTGTCACTGAGACTTGTAAGTTTTACTATTAGATAATGGGATGTGGACCTATATTTTTAATTTTGAGGGGGGTTCTCTGTGCCTCCTGGATTTTGATGCTTGTTTCCTTCCCCAAACTAGGGAAGTTATCTGCTATAATTTGTTCCAATATACCTTATGCCCCTCTCTCTCTTTCTTTTTCTGGGATACAAATTATTCTAGTCTTGTTGTCTTACGGTATCACTTATTTCTAGAATTCTCCCCTTGTGATTCAGTGGTTATTTATCTCTCTTTTTCTCAACTTCTTTATTGTCCATCATCTGGTCTTCTATATTACTGATTCTCTCTTCTATGTCATTTTCCTAGCAATAAGAGCCTCCATTTTTTATTGCACCTCATTAATAGCTTTTTTTATTTCACTTTGGTTAGATTTTAGTTCTTTTATTTCTTCAGAAAGGGATTTTATTTCTCCAGAAGGGGATTGTCTTGTATCTTCTATGTTTTTTCAAGCCTAGCTAGCATCTTTATAATATTATTCTGAACTCTAGTTCTGACATCTTAATAATGTCTGTATTTACTATGTCCTCAAAGCAGTCAGTACTGCTTCTTGTTCTTTGTTTTGAGGTGAGTTTTTTTGCCTTGCCATTTTGTCCAGAGAAGAATAGATGAATGAGAGAACAAATGCTAAAAGGATAACAATGACCGCAGAAAAATACACACTAACCAAATCAGAAGAAACATGAAACTGGGGTGAGAAGAAAGGGGGTGAATAGAATAGAGTCACACACTTAATTTGGGTATATTTTAGTCTGTTAGAAGAAACTGCTTCCCAAAATTTTAAAGAAAGGAAAACTTACATGTATACAAAAAATAAGGTAAAATGCAATGAAGGGATAGAATATGAGTATTTTATTTTATTTTTTTTTAAAGATTTTATTTATTTGACAGAGAGAAACACAGCCAGAGAGGGAACACAAGCAGGGGGAGTGAGAGAGGGAGAAGCAGGCTTCCCGCAGAGCAGGGAGCCCGATGTGGGACTTGATCCCGGATCTCGGGGATCTTGACCTGAGCCGAAGGCAGTTGCTTAACCAACTGAGCCACCCAGGCGTCCCGAATATGAGTATTTTAAAAAGTGATAAAAAGTGATAATTATAAAAGATTTTTAAAAAGGTATTGATAAAATAAAATAGTTAAAATAGGTTAAAACAGAAAAGAGGAAAATTTTTAAAAAATAGAAAAAAAAAACAAAATTAAAAAAAAAAAAAACAACTTTGAAAGACTACAGAATCATGGGGAAAAAAGCCATGAATTCTATGTGCTGTATTTCCCTAGTACTGTTGTTTTGTGGTTCTCGTTAATCAGTAAACTTGGTCTTGGCTGGATGTTCTTGCTGTCTTCCAGGGCAGGAGCCTGTTGCAGTGATTCTCAAGTGGTTTGCCCAAGGAAGAATTGCACTTCCCTTGCCAGGGCCCAGGCTAAGTAATCTGCTTGAGTTTGCTTTTAGTAGCTCTTGTTCCCTAAAAGCTTTCTTTCTTTCTTTATTTTTTTTTAAAGATTTTATTTATTTGACAGAGAGAAACACAGCCAGAGAGGGAACACAAGCAGGGGGAGTGAGAGAGGGAGAAGCAGGTTTCCCGCCTAGCAGGGAACCCGATGTGGGACTTGATCCCTGGTCTCCAGGATCATGACCTGAGCCGAAGGCAGCGCTTAACCAACTGAGTTTATTTGACATAGAAAGGGATCACAAGTAGGCAGAGAGGCAGGCAGAGGGAGAGGAGAGCAGAGAGCCTGATGTGGGCCTCGATCCCAGGACCCTGAAACAATGACCTGAGCCGAAGGCAGAGGCTTTAACCCACTGAGCCACCCAGGCGCCCTTCCTAAAAGCTTTCTGTAGAGATTTGGAGGATGAGAATGGAGATGACAACCTCCCACTATCCAGCCGCAGAGGAGTCAAGAGCTTAGGGGTCCCCCTCTTCAGTGAGCCCTCAGGGAAAAGCAATCGCTCTGTCTCCCTGATCTCTAGCCACACACCAAGCTCACCAGCCTGTGACTAAGCATTTCTCTCTCTGGCACATGGCCCCATTTGGAGTCTCCAAACCCAGAAGATTCCTGCAGCCACCCTGTGTTGCTCCTTCTAGTGGAGGAAGGGGGTGGTCTCCCTGGATCTGCCACTTTTGGTGTCCCTGCTTGAAGAGTAGTGGCTTGTGCTGGGGACCATTATTTATGGCAACCCTGAGCTGAGAGTCCCTTCCTCATCTCTGCCTTCACAGTCAGCTTCCCTGCTCCAATACCTGGGAGCTCTGCTCCACTCAGCCACCCCATCTTTCTGTGACTCCAGGGGTCCTGGGACCACACTGTCCTAGCAAAGGCTTCACCCCTGGCTTAGCCTCTGGACCAACGTCCCTTATTGCATCAGACTTCTTAAAGTTCTGATTTTGTTCACTTGCCAGGAGCTGGCCCCTTCCCCCATGTCTATCACTTCAGATTCACTTCTCTGCATGTCCTACCTTCCAGAAAGTGTTCACTTTTCTGTTCATAGAATTGCTGATATTCTCTTCAATCTCCTGTTGAGTCTGTAGGTGTTCAGAGTGGTTTGATAATTCTGTAACTGATTTCCTGGGACCAGATGATATTATGGTCTCTTACTCTTCTGTCATCTTGCTTCTCCTTCTCCTTCTTCTTCTGTCATCTCCTTCTCTATCAGACTGTCTCTGTTTCATATTAGACTTCTGGTTGTTTACCACCAGACACTCCACTCCAGGATTAATCATTTTTTTTTAAAGATTTTATTTATTTATTTGACAGAGAGAAACACAGCTTGAGAGAGAACATAAGCAGAGGGAGAGAGGGAGAAGCAGGCTTCCCACCGAGCAAGAGGCCCGATGTTGGACTCAATCCCAGGTCTCCCGGATCATGACCTGAGCCGAAGGCAGTCGCTTAACCAACTGAGCCACCCAGGCGCCCCAGATTCATCATTTTTTATGCCATTAAGAACATTCAAGATTTATAGGAAGAGGTCAAAATACCAACATTAGAAGGAGTTTGGAAAAGATTCCAAACATCAGGGATGATATTGAGGGAATCAAGACTTCGGTGGAGGAAGTAATTGCAGATGTGATAGAAACAGGAAGAGAGCTAGAATTAGAAGTGGAGTCTGAAGATCTGATTGACTTTCAATGCCATGATAAACTAAAATAAACAAAAGAGGAGTTGCTTGTGGATGAGCAAAGAAACT